>BMAO01024473.1:0-7500 GCA_019973975.1 Trichonephila clavata
ATAAACACCATCACTTTATTGTTTTAACACAAAAAAATACAATTTATCCTACAACATCTACATTTTCTTCCTCTTCGCGAATATTCATATGATCTATTACATCTTTGATCATTTTGCGATATTGTGCGCTTTTCCTACATATTGTATAACGTTGGGCATGAGTCGATCCAAATACATGTACGTGGCAGGATCCAAAGCTCCGACCACCAAGGTCTCCCCGCTTTCGTCCACTTTCAGATAGTTGTCGATCAAATCGTGTTTCAGAAAAGCCCCCAGTTCGCTCTCGCGCACCCAAATGATTCGATCGTTGGGTTCCGTGACGCGCATGATCGAAGAACAGTGTTTAGAGATTTTTCATGATGTCCTGGTGGGTAAACACTTGCAGACTCTCCAAACTCGGGCGTACTTCCACATCTCTACCGGTATAGGGATTCACGAATAAAATGCGACAAGGAATCCATCGGGAAGAATAACTCAATCCATTCCGTAGCGACGAAATAATCGCAATTGAATACGCAATCGACCATCGTGTTTTCGACCTAAACGTGATGAATAATATAACTCGATAAATATAAATTGATTAAAAAAAAAAAAAAAAAAAAAAAAAAAAAAAAAAAAAAAAAAAAAAAAAAAATAAAAAAAAAAAAAAAAAAAAAAAAAAAAAAAAAAAAAAAAAAAAAAAAAAAAAAAAAAAAAAAAAAAAAAATTTTTTTTTTTTTTTTTTTTTTTTTTTTTTTTTTTTTTTTTTTTTTTTTTTTTTTTTTTTTTTTTTTTTTTTTTTTTTTTTTTTTTTTTTTTTTTTTTTTTTTTTTTTTTTTTTTTTTTTTTTTTTTTTTTTTTTTTTTTTTTTTTTTTTTTTTTTTTTTTTTTTTTTTTTTTTTTTTTTTTTTTTTTTTTTCATGACATAAAGAACAATTAAACAATATGGTTCATTACAGTCAGGATTTGCTTGGTCAAAATATTCAAACTCAATCTTATGAATAAATTACTTAAGGTAAAAACCAAAATTCGTCGATTTGGGTAAAATTTTCGAAATTTATTTTATAGCTCATACATTAAAGATTCCAAAAACACTCTAGTTTTATGTGTACGATATTTAGAAGCAAGGTTATAGCATAATTAGTAAACCGGAAATGGAGCTTACAAAACCGGAAGTACATCCCTACTCAAAATATTTGTAAGATATTGAATTGAAATTTTCAGAACATGTTTTATTTTGTTATATCTGTGTTATGAATCAAAATCTAAACTCTGTGTATATATTTATGTACTTTATTGCTTTTTTTTATGAAGATGATCATTAGTTTTTTTAAGAAACCTTGGTTTTGCACAAAATTTGGCATAATTAAAAAACTTTCAAAAGTATTACAAATCTTTTTTATTCCTAACACTTATAAAGATATAATTTACGTACTGTATAAATATTATTTGAATACATTCATTAGAAGTCTAATCTCTATGTTATTGATTTTATTGCACTTTTTGTGAGAAAATAACATTAGTTTTTTGTAAAAAAATTGAGTTCTCGCATAAAAAATGACATATTTCAAAAACTTTTCAAAAGTATCACAAATTTTATAGCTATATAAGCACAGATAATGATTTTTTTTATGTATTGCATAAATATTATTCGAATATATTTTTTGGATTTTTTTCAATACAAACCTAACCGTAACTGCAATTTTTCACTGGAATTTTGAGTGAAATTTCCAATATATCGAAAATTATTGTTAATTTTGTGGAAATTGTACTTCAATTCTTAGTTTTATGCTCCATTTCAAATATAAAAATGTTTATTTAGTTGAAAATTTATATATTTCAAAAAAAAAGTGCTCCGAAGGTAGCCTTAACTTAGAATCTGCTTAGAATCATCATCAGGGTGTCACGTCTTTTGTATGTCGAGTTAGAAATTAATATACGATCTCTCGAAAGTTTACATGTAGTATCCGGTACTTGTGGCCGACTGTAATCGGATCATAATGCAGGAACCCCTCTCTAGATTTATGTTGACAGCAATAAAGTGAAAATTACAATAGCTTTTAACGAGACTGAGTATTTTGATCCTAATTTGAAAAGTTTTCTTCGAGGGTGTTCTTTAATCACATTCTTTTATCAAATGCGGTTTAATTAAATGAAGGTATTTTTTGTCGTTTTGATTATTTTAATTGCATTCCCTCCCTACGCAATTCATTTTCCCCAATTGCGATGCACACATATAATATATCACACAGAAACCAATATAATATGTAATTTTTTTTATTTTATTATCTTACGTTCGAAAGAAAATACAAAAGGGTTATTTTCTTTCTTCCTTTTTTTGTGTTTCTTCTTCCTCGTCGTCGTCGTCTTCGTCTTCTTCCTCTATTTCTCCCATCATGCCCTTTCTCTCCCTGTTGCTCATTCGCACCATATCCCTCACTCTGGTTTCGGCGGTGTTGTCCCGTTTGCCGATATAGCTCAACACGTCCGGAATGAATCGATCCAGGTACATGTACGTCGCCAAATCCGTCGTTCCGATGGTCAAGTCCCATCCGTTTTCGTTGGACGGTAGATGCTCCTTCACCAGTCTGGATTTCAGGAACTCGTGGAACTCTTCGACGGGAACTCTGACGACATTCGGGGATATCCAATCCTCCTGTCTGAAGAGGGAAGGCACGTATTTCATGTTTACTTGCACGTCCTGGTACGTGAAGTAGCGCAGACTGCCCAAATCAGGTCGAATATCGACCGTTTTGTAAATGTAAGGGTCGGCGAACAGCAACCGATGGGGCACCCACTCGCTCCGATACCGCATCCAGTCGATGGACACGAAATAATCGTGGTTGAATTTGGCCATGACCCTATAATTAAAAAAAAAGACAATTAAAGTGATTATAAAAAACAATTGAACATAAAAAAACAATTAAACAAAAAAAATGTTAAATATAATACGTTTCAAGCTTGCATATTACTTAAAAACAGCTAAACACATAAAAAAAGATAATTACAGTTAAACAGAAACATGTTAAGTAATAAACACGCGTCGAGCGTTAATAATAATTAATTATAAAACAAATAACTGATTACGAAAAAAGATAACATTTAAACAAAAATGTTAAATTATCGAATTATAAATACGTTTTATGCTTGCATATTACTTAAAAACAACTAAACATTAAAAAAGGATAATCACAGTCAAACAAAAAAAATGAACACAAAAAAGATAATTACAGTTAAACAAACGACTGGATATTGAATCATAAATACTTTCAAACTTGCGTATTAAAAGAGATTAACAAAAAAAAGATTTGATTATAAATGAGTTTGGATATTCCATTATTTAAAAACAAAACGACTAGATATTTAATCATAAATACTTTCAAGCTTGCGTATTAAAAGAGATTAACAAAAAAAAATAATTACAGTGTACTTAAACATTATTTAAAAACGAACGATTAGATATTTAATGATAAATACGTTTCGAGCGTAAATTAATTATGATTTCTAAATGGATATTCGAATAAAAATCAATAATTTGTTTCCCAATGGATACGTGGCAGGCACGAAATAAACATCTTTTTCCCGTTAAGACTACCAGTGCACGGAATATCGAACACCACCAAACACTGACAGTCTTAACCGAAAACAAATGTCACGTCCTGCAAAATCACATCTATTTCTGCAAAATCACATCTATTTCTGCAAAATCACATCTATTTCTGCAAAATCACTTCTATTTCTGCAAAATCACTTCTATTTCTGCGTATTCCTGCAAAATAAAGAAAAAATGTAAGAAAAGAGTTCAACTCACCCTTTGAGAAGCGACGTGTAGCGTTCGGGGGATCGGGAGAAAATGGAGCAACTCTCACAGCAAACACGAGTATTTATACACCCGTCACAGACGAGAATCCATCGATCAGACGACCTCGGAAGCACGGCGTCATAACCTCAAAGTTGGAATTGCACTGTCGCATAACTTTGCGGGAACAAATATATATAGACGATGCAAGCGAGAACGTACAGAAAAAATTTCTCTCAGAAATAAATATTTATTTCACTCAGAAAAAATGTTTATTTCACTCAGAAAAAATATTTATTTCTTAAAAAAAAAAAAAAAAAAAAAAAAAAAAAAAAAAAAAAAAAAAATTTTTTTTTTTTTTTTTTTTTTTTTTTTTTTAATACAATTCTAACGAAGACTAACAATTCTCTGAGAAGATTAACAATTCTCTGAGAAATATCTGTTGGGCAGCTGGACATTCTGACACCAGTCTCCCGCATTCGTGTTATCTGCAAGATGAACAATTTTTTATTTCTCAACATTCTGGAACCTTCCACGGGACGTTTATTGAACGTTTACGTTTACAACGGCCAACCTTTTTACAAGGCGACCGAGTTCGGAGCGTTGTTAGGATACAAACGTCCCTTGGAAATGATTCGAACTTTTTTACCCGGCAGTCGCCTCTATTTTAGGGATTTGATCCACCCTCCCCTGCATTCTAATTTGTTACCCATACAAAGAAATTGCAAAATGCTGACTCAAGACGAGGCGAGCGAATTGTTTTTTAAATTGGGAAGAAGAACACACGTGCGCAGCATGGTTTGGTTACAGGCGATCGTCGAAGGAAAGGTCAAATTGTCGACGAATCACGAATTGAATTTTTATTTCGCCAATCCTACATTTAGTTGCAAAATCCCCCCGATATTCGTGGTGGACGACGAAAACGGATCTATCATTTTTCCCGAATTCGTAGAACGATTTAAGCAAGAAACGACCGAGGAAGACGCTCCCAAGAGTTCCGCAATACTATTATATTACGATGCTGATGGAAACCCCGACAGAATCTTGTACTACGAAAACGACAAACCGGAAAATAAGATAAATTTTGTAAGGTGTAATAAAGAACGTTAAAAAAAAAAAAAAAAAAAAAAAAAAAAAAAAAAAAAAAAAAAATATATATATATATATATATATTTTTTTTTTTTTTTTTTTTTTTTTTTTTTTTTTTTTTTTTAAGATATTAAGATTTTTAAGATATTATCCCCACGTCAGGTGTATAAAAATGTCGTTTTTCAAATATAGTTAATAATTAGATCACGATGTGCGATCTCGACGAAATGGACCATGCTGGATTCTTCGCCCACTGTAATACCATTTACTGCGGCGGAGATCAAATTCCCGCAGAAGTCGCCATCGCTTCCATTCGGGATTCCAAGGGATATAGAGCTTTTACCATAAATTTGTCGAATCTGAGATTCGACCAGACCGATTTGGTGATCAACCTGTATCATTCGGACACCCACACGAAAATCGTATTATCCCAAATCGCGAGAGGAAGCGTACCGCTCTTTAAGGCAAACGGTCATTTGTATAAAATGTACAACGACATGCTCGTGAGGCGCATCGAACCCAGGGAAAAAATTGTTTACGTATACGGCCCTGTGCAGAAAGAGTTGTTTAAAAGATATTTTCGCTTTTTACCCGTGGTGGATGTCTTGGAGTCGCCTTCTTTCAAAACCATTCCGGAACCTTTAGAATGTAACGTTACTTTTAACGGCCACCGATTCTTTCACGATGGAGAATCTTCGTCGGTTTGCAGTTTGAACAAAGCCTGCGGATACGCTAAACTTTTAAAAATAAAAATTTCCAAGTATGATGCATCTTCCACAGAAAGCGAAGAAGAGTAATAAAAAAAAATCTGGACTCTACACCCTGATTCTTTGCAAACACACGTTTCATTCAAAGTGCTTACAACAATGGGTGGAGAAAAAATGAATGGCTCCATATGTTTTAACTGTGATGATGATAAATCTGAACTCTACACGATGATTCTTTGCAAACACACGTTTCATTAAAAAAAAAAAAAAAAAAAAAAAAAAAAAAAAAAAAAAAAAAAAAAAAAAAAAAATATATATATATATATATATATATATATATATATAATAATAATAATAATAATAATAATATATATATATATATATATATATATATATATATTTTTTTTTTTTTTTTTTTTTTTTTTTTTTTTTTTTTTTTTTTTTTTTTTTTTACAGGTATTTCAAGTCCATCATTATGTTTTGTTGACATTTGAAGATTTCGATAACATCTTTTTTTTTCAAGAGTCGAGGTTCAAATACCAAGCGCTGATCTCTCCAGCTATCCACTTTGCTATAATTGTTTTTTTGTTTCGGAAATCCTAGGGCTAAGAAATAATATTGGGTTGCCGTCTGAACTTTTGAACTGCACTTCCGCCAAAGGATCTCGAACACGTGGATCGTAGCCCGTTTCTTCTTCAACCGAAATAAAATATCTCGACCCTATTCTGTAAAATTTCGGCTCTGAGTTGACCGCGAGGAAAATCGATCTTGTATTCGAATGCCGATCCTCGACGGTCGTATTCCAATTGGTTTTCGGGATACAGATACTCTACTTCGAAACGGGGCCCGATGGATTCTTCGGAATACGTAATTTTACGATCGTTTCATGAAGTTTTCCACACAATACGGAACTTTGCGTTGCAACACCAACACGTTTTCCTGGGGCGTGCGGACGATCAATCCGTAAGATACGCATTTGTTTCTCGTCAGTGGGAGGGGATCCTGGATTCGATCTTACCGTGATCGCCGAATGTCGGCCTCGCCTGCTTTTTATAGCGATCGGTCCGAATCCGTGGTCGAGTCGGAAGTCGTGTCCGAATCCGAGGTTGTGTCGGAGGAAGTGTCCGAATCCGACATGGCCGAATCCCAGGTCATGTCGGAGGAAGTGTCCGAATCCGACATGACCGAATCCCAGGTCATGTAGGAAACGTCTGCAATGATGGTGGTTTTATCCTTTTTCAGGATTTCGTGGCGACAGTACGGACACGTACTCTTGTTCATCTCGATCCACTGTCTCAAGCAATTCGAGTGAAACGTGTGTAGGCATCCGATCAAGGTGTACGTTTCGGAATCGTTGACGCTTAGACATATGGGGCAGATCATCACGCAAGAAGGTCGATGTTACTGGATTTCTGGTCATAGACTAGATTTCTGGAGCTAAAAGTCGACGCTTCTGATCATAGATTAGATTTCTGGAGCTAAAAGTCGACGCTTCTGATCATAGACTAGATTTCTGGTGCTAAAAGTCGACGCTTCTGATCATAGACTAGATTTCTGGTGCTAAAAGTCGACGCTTCTGATTATAGACTAGATTTCTGGTGCTAAAAGTCGAACGAAAAATCGGCTTCTGCTAAAAACAATAAAAAAATTCAGAACTTATCTTTAAAAAAAAAAAAAAAAAAAAAAAAAAAAAAAAAAAAAAAAAAAAAAAAAATTTTTTTTTTTTTTTTTTTTTTTTTTTTTTTTAATAATAATAATAATAATAATAATAATAATAGTAATAATAGTAATAATACTTTTCTAACACCAGGAGAAATAATTTTCTCCAAAAAACTTTTCTGGAGCCCGGAGAAATTTATTTTTCAAAAACTTTTCTGGAGCCCGGAGAAATTTATTTCTCAAAAACTTTTCTGGAGCCCGCAGAAA
>BMAO01024473.1:12500-23130 GCA_019973975.1 Trichonephila clavata
ACGATCCACGTGTTCGAGATCCTTTGGCGGAAGTGCAGTTCAAAAGTTCAGACGGCAACCCAATATTATTTCTTAGCCCTAGGATTTCCGAAACAAAAAAACAATTATAGCAAAGTGGATAGCTGGAGAGATCAGCGCTTGGTATTTGAACCTCGACTCTTGAAAAAAAAAGATGTTATCGAAATCTTCAAATGTCAACAAAACATAATGATGGACTTGAAATACCTGTAAAAAAAAAAAAAAAAAAAAAAAAAAAAAAAAAAAAAAAAAAAAAAAATATATATATATATATATATATATATATATTATTATTATTATTATTATTATTATTATATTATATATTATATATATATATATATATATATATATATATATTTTTTTTTTTTTTTTTTTTTTTTTTTTTTTTTTTTTTTTTTT
Organism: Trichonephila clavata; assembly: GCA_019973975.1. Classification (NCBI taxonomy): domain Eukaryota; kingdom Metazoa; phylum Arthropoda; class Arachnida; order Araneae; family Nephilidae; genus Trichonephila; species Trichonephila clavata. The sequence goes on from BMAO01024473.1 coordinate 12,918, forward strand.
TTTTTAATGAAACGTGTGTTTGCAAAGAATCATCGTGTAGAGTTCAGATTTATCATCATCACAGTTAAAACATATGGAGCCATTCATTTTTTCTTCACCCATTGTTGTAAGCACTTTGAATGAAACGTGTGTTTGCAAAGAATCAGGGTGTAGAGTCCAGATTTTTTTTTATTACTCTTCTTCGCTTTCTGTGGAAGATGCATCATACTTGGAAATTTTTATTTTTAAAAGTTTAGCGTATCCGCAGGCTTTGTTCAAACTGCAAACCGACGAAGATTCTCCATCGTGAAAGAATCGGTGGCCGTTAAAAGTAACGTTACATTCTAAAGGTTCCGGAATGGTTTTGAAAGAAGGCGACTCCAAGACATCCACCACGGGTAAAAAGCGAAAATATCTTTTAAACAACTCTTTCTGCACAGGGCCGTATACGTAAACAATTTTTTCCCTGGGTTCGATGCGCCTCACGAGCATGTCGTTGTACATTTTATACAAATGACCGTTTGCCTTAAAGAGCGGTACGCTTCCTCTCGCGATTTGGGATAATACGATTTTCGTGTGGGTGTCCGAATGATACAGGTTGATCACCAAATCGGTCTGGTCGAATCTGAGATTCGACAAATTTATGGTAAAAGCTCTATATCCCTTGGAATCCCGAATGGAAGCGATGGCGACTTCTGCGGGAATTTGATCTCCGCCGCAGTAAATGGTATTACAGTGGGCGAAGAATCCAGCATGGTCCATTTCGTCGAGATCGCACATCGTGATCTAATTATTAACTATATTTGAAAAACGACATTTTTATACACCTGACGTGGGGATAATATCTTAAAAATCTTAATATCTTAAAAAAAAAAAAAAAAAAAAAAAAAAAAAAAAAAAATATATATATATATATATATTTTTTTTTTTTTTTTTTTTTTTTTTTTTTTTTTTTTTTTTTTTTTAACGTTCTTTATTACACCTTACAAAATTTATCTTATTTTCCGGTTTGTCGTTTTCGTAGTACAAGATTCTGTCGGGGTTTCCATCAGCATCGTAATATAATAGTATTGCGGAACTCTTGGGAGCGTCTTCCTCGGTCGTTTCTTGCTTAAATCGTTCTACGAATTCGGGAAAAATGATAGATCCGTTTTCGTCGTCCACCACGAATATCGGGGGATTTTGCAACTAAATGTAGGATTGGCGAAATAAAAATTCAATTCGTGATTCGTCGACAATTTGACCTTTCCTTCGACGATCGCCTGTAACCAAACCATGCTGCGCACGTGTGTTCTTCTTCCCAATTTAAAAAACAATTCGCTCGCCTCGTCTTGAGTCAGCATTTTGCAATTTCTTTGTATGGGTAACAAATTAGAATGCAGGGGAGGGTGGATCAAATCCCTAAAATAGAGGCGACTGCCGGGTAAAAAAGTTCGAATCATTTCCAAGGGACGTTTGTATCCTAACAACGCTCCGAACTCGGTCGCCTTGTAAAAAGGTTGGCCGTTGTAAACGTAAACGTTCAATAAACGTCCCGTGGAAGGTTCCAGAATGTTGAGAAATAAAAAATTGTTCATCTTGCAGATAACACGAATGCGGGAGACTGGTGTCAGAATGTCCAGCTGCCCAACAGATATTTCTCAGAGAATTGTTAATCTTCTCAGAGAATTGTTAGTCTTCGTTTAAAAAAAAAAAAAAAAAAAAAAAAAAAAAAAAAATTTTTTTTTTTTTTTTTTTTTTTTTTTTTTTTTTTTTTTTTTTTTTTTAAGAAATAAATATTTTTTCTGAGTGAAATAAACATTTTTTCTGAGTGAAATAAATATTTATTTCTGAGAGAAATTTTTTCTGTACGTTCTCGCTTGCATCGTCTATATATATTTGTTCCCGCAAAGTTATGCGACAGTGCAATTCCAACTTTGAGGTTATGACGCCGTGCTTCCGAGGTCGTCTGATCGATGGATTCTCGTCTGTGACGGGTGTATAAATACTCGTGTTTGCTGTGAGAGTTGCTCCATTTTCTCCCGATCCCCCGAACGCTACACGTCGCTTCTCAAAGGGTGAGTTGAACTCTTTTCTTACATTTTTTCTTTATTTTGCAGGAATACGCAGAAATAGAAGTGATTTTGCAGAAATAGAAGTGATTTTGCAGAAATAGATGTGATTTTGCAGGACGTGACATTTGTTTTCGGTTAAGACTGTCAGTGTTTGGTGGTGTTCGATATTCCGTGCACTGGTAGTCTTAACGGGAAAAAGATGTTTATTTCGTGCCTGCCACGTATCCATTGGGAAACAAATTATTGATTTTTATTCGAATATCTATTTAGAAATCATAATTAATTTACGCTCGAAACGTATTTATCATTAAATATCTAATCGTTCGTTTTTAAATAATGTTTAAGTACACTGTAATTATTTTTTTTGTTAATCTCTTTTAATACGCAAGCTTGAAAGTATTTATGATTAAATATCTAGTCGTTTTGTTTTTTAAATAATGGAATATCCAAACTCATTTATAATCAAATCTTTTTTTTGTTAATCTCTTTTAATACGCAAGTTTGAAAGTATTTATGATTCAATATCCAGTCGTTTGTTTAACTGTAATTATCTTTTTTGTGTTCATTTTTTTTTGTTTGACTGTGATTATCCTTTTTTAATGTTTAGTTGTTTTTAAGTAATATGCAAGCATAAAACGTATTTATAATTCGATAATTTAACATTTTTGTTTAAATGTTATCTTTTTTCGTAATCAGTTATTTGTTTTATAATTAATTATTATTAACGCTCGACGCGTGTTTATTACTTAACATGTTTCTGTTTAACTGTAATTATCTTTTTTTATGTGTTTAGCTGTTTTTAAGTAATATGCAAGCTTGAAACGTATTATATTTAACATTTTTTTTGTTTAATTGTTTTTTTATGTTCAATTGTTTTTTATAATCACTTTAATTGTCTTTTTTTTAATTATAGGGTCATGGCCAAATTCAACCACGATTATTTCGTGTCCATCGACTGGATGCGGTATCGGAGCGAGTGGGTGCCCCATCGGTTGCTGTTCGCCGACCCTTACATTTACAAAACGGTCGATATTCGACCTGATTTGGGCAGTCTGCGCTACTTCACGTACCAGGACGTGCAAGTAAACATGAAATACGTGCCTTCCCTCTTCAGACAGGAGGATTGGATATCCCCGAATGTCGTCAGAGTTCCCGTCGAAGAGTTCCACGAGTTCCTGAAATCCAGACTGGTGAAGGAGCATCTACCGTCCAACGAAAACGGATGGGACTTGACCATCGGAACGACGGACTTGGCGACGTACATGTACCTGGATCGATTCATTCCGGACGTGTTGAGCTATATCGGCAAACGGGACAACACCGCCGAAACCAGAGTGAGGGATATGGTGCGAATGAGCAACAGGGAGAGAAAGGGCATGATGGGAGAAATAGAGGAAGAAGACGAAGACGACGACGACGAGGAAGAAGAAACACAAAAAAAGGAAGAAAGAAAATAACCCTTTGTATTTTCTTTCGAACGTAAGATAATAAAATAAAAAAAATTACATATTATATTGGTTTCTGTGTGATATATTATATGTGTGCATCGCAATTGGGGAAAATGAATTGCGTAGGGAGGGAATGCAATTAAAATAATCAAAACGACAAAAAACATTTAATTAAACCGCATTTGATAAAAGAATGTGATTAAAGAACACCCTCGAAGAAAACTTTTCAAATTAGGATCAAAATACTCAGTCTCGTTAAAAGCTATTGTAATTTTCACTTTATTGCTGTCAACATAAATCTAGAGAGGGGTTCCTGCATTATGATCCGATTACAGTCGGCCACAAGTACCGGATACTACATGTAAACTTTCGAGAGATCGTATATTAATTTCTAACTCGACATACAAAAGACGTGACACCCTGATGATGATTCTAAGCAGATTCTAAGTTAAGGCTACCTTCGGAGCACTTTTTTTTGAAATATATAAATTTTCAACTAAATAAACATTTTTATATTTGAAATGGAGCATAAAACTAAGAATTGAAGTACAATTTCCACAAAATTAACAATAATTTTCGATATATTGGAAATTTCACTCAAAATTCCAGTGAAAAATTGCAGTTACGGTTAGGTTTGTATTGAAAAAAATCCAAAAAATATATTCGAATAATATTTATGCAATACATAAAAAAAATCATTATCTGTGCTTATATAGCTATAAAATTTGTGATACTTTTGAAAAGTTTTTGAAATATGTCATTTTTTATGCGAGAACTCAATTTTTTTACAAAAAACTAATGTTATTTTCTCACAAAAAGTGCAATAAAATCAATAACATAGAGATTAGACTTCTAATGAATGTATTCAAATAATATTTATACAGTACGTAAATTATATCTTTATAAGTGTTAGGAATAAAAAAGATTTGTAATACTTTTGAAAGTTTTTTAATTATGCCAAATTTTGTGCAAAACCAAGGTTTCTTAAAAAAACTAATGATCATTTTCATAAAAAAAGCAATAAAGTACATAAATATATACACAGAGTTTAGATTTTGATTCATAACACAGATATAACAAAATAAAACATGTTCTGAAAATTTCAATTCAATATCTTACAAATATTTTGAGTAGGGATGTACTTCCGGTTTTGTAAGCTCCATTTCCGGTTTACTAATTATGCTATAACCTTGCTTCTAAATATCGTACACATAAAACTAGAGTGTTTTTGGAATCTTTAATGTATGAGCTATAAAATAAATTTCGAAAATTTTACCCAAATCGACGAATTTTGGTTTTTACCTTAAGTAATTTATTCATAAGATTGAGTTTGAATATTTTGACCAAGCAAATCCTGACTGTAATGAACCATATTGTTTAATTGTTCTTTATGTCATGAAAAAAAAAAAAAAAAAAAAAAAAAAAAAAAAAAAAAAAAAAAAATATAAAAAAAAAAAAAAAAAAAAAATAAAAAAAAAAAAAAAAAAAAAAAAATTTAATTTTATTTTTTTTTTTTTTTTTTTTTTTTAAACTATTTTTTTTTTTTTTTTTTTTATATTCATTTTTTTTTTTTTTTTTTTTTTTTTTTTTTTTTTTTTTTTTTTTTTTTTTTTTTTTTTAATTAAGTTATATTTATTGAGTTATATTATTCATCACGTTTAGGTCGAAAACACGATGGTCGATTGCGTATTCAATTGCGATTATTTCGTCGCTACGGAATGGATGAGTTATTCTTCCCGATGGATTCCTTGTCGCATTTTATTCGTGAATCCCTATACCGGTAGAGATGTGGAAGTACGCCCGAGTTTGGAGAGTCTGCAAGTGTTTACCCACCAGGACATCATGAAAAATCTAAAACACTGTTCTTCGATCATGCGCGTCACGGAACCCAACGATCGAATCATTTGGGTGCGCGAGAGCGAACTGGGGGCTTTTCTGAAACACGATTTGATCGACAACTATCTGAAAGTGGACGAAAGCGGGGAGACCTTGGTGGTCGGAGCTTTGGATCCTGCCACGTACATGTATTTGGATCGACTCATGCCCAACGTTATACAATATGTAGGAAAAGCGCACAATATCGACAAAATGATCAAAGATGTAATAGATCATATGAATATTCGCGAAGAGGAAGAAAATGTAGATGTTGTAGGATAAATTGTATTTTTTTTGTGTTAAAACAATAAAGTGATGGTGTTTATTTATTTTTCTGCGTTGGTTTTATTTCTTGTCAAAAAAATTTCTTACAAATATACATACTGTGAAAATAAATTGTATTCCATAAATTATTAAAAAAAATCTTACAAAATATACATACTGTGAAAATAAATTGTATTCCATAAATTATTAAAAAAAAATCTCGCAAATATACATAGTGTGAGAACTGCGGACAAAAATTATATTCCATAAATTATTAAAAAAAATCTCACAAATATACATAGTGTGAGAACAAAAATTATATTCTATATATTTATCATAACAAAAATTTTGTATTCCATATATTTATTATAGTCTGAGAACTTTGAACTATAATTTTATTTCATATTTTTATCACATCAAATGTATGAAAAAAAAAAAAAAAAAAAAAAAAAAAAAAAAAAAAAAAAAAAAAAAAAAAAAAAAAAAAAAAAAAAAAAAAATTTTTTTTTTTTTTTTTTTTTTTTTTTTTTTTTTTTAATTTCATACATTCGATGTGATAAAAATATGAAATAAAATTATCGTTCAAAGTTCTCAGACTATATATTTGTTCCCGCAAGATTGTACAACATTGCACTTACAATTTTGATGCTACAACCTTGTACCTCCGAGGTCGGTGCATTTTTACAACTTTGATGCTATAACCTTGTACCTCCGAGGTTGTACGAGTAATCGATACGCAAAGGTCATTTGCGACGGGAGTATATATACAAGTGAGATTCATTCAGTCACTCCAGTTGTTCCGTATCTGCCGAACGCTTCACGTCTCTTCTCCGAAGGTGAGTTGAACTCTTTTCTTAGATTTTTTTCTTACATTTCGTTGGAATAAATGTCGTTTCGCAGGACGTGACATTTGTTTTCGGTTAAGACTGTTTTTTTGGTGGTTTTTCGAGATTTCACGCTCGCCACATATCCTTTGGAATTTTTATTCGAATTGCTATTTAGAAATCGTAATTGTTATTTGGAAAACGTAATTGTTTTTTTGCATGAATTTATAATTAAATATTCTCTATATGTACTTAGAATGAACTATTTGACTGTTTTGGACGTGACATTTGTTTTTCGGTTAAGACTGTTTTTTTTTGGCGGTGTTCGAGATTTCACGCTCGCCACGTATCCTTTGGAATTTTTATTTAGAAATGAATGCTATTTAGAAATAATTGTTATTTGAAATCGTAATTGTTATTTGAAATAATGCTATTTGAAATCGTAATTTTTATTTAGAAATGAATTGTTATTTGAAATAATGCTATTTGAAATCGTAATTTTTATTTAGAAATGAATTGTTATTTGAAATAATGCTATTTGAAATCGTAATTTTTATTTAGAAATGAATTGTTATTTGAAATAATGCTATTTGAAATCGTAATTTTTATTTAGAAATGAATTGTTATTTGAAATAATGCTATTTGAAATCGTAATTGTTATTTGAAATAATGCTATTTGGAAATCGTAATTATTTTTAACTGTTTTGGACGTGACATTTGTTTTCGGTTAATGGTGTTCGAGATTTCACGCTCGCCACGTATCCTTTGGAATTTTAATTTAGAAATGATTGCTATTTAAAAATGATTGTTGTTTAGAAATAATTGTTATTTAGAAATGATTGTTGTTTGAAATAATGCCATTTAGAAATAATGCTGTTTGAAATAATTGCTATTTAGAAATAATTGTTATCTGAAATCGTAATTGTTATTTAGAAATGAATGCTATTTAGAAATAATTGTTATTTGAAATAATGCTATTTGGAAATCGTAATTATTTTTTTTGCATGAATTTAGAATCAAATATTCTCTAAATGTACTTAGAATGAACTGTTTAACTGTTTTGTTTTAAAATAATGTACTTAGAAAGAAACTGTTTTGGACGTGACATTTGTTTTCGGTTAGGACTGTCAGTGTTCGGTGGTTTTCGATATTCCGTGCACTTACAGTACTAACGTGAAAAAAGATGTTTATTTCACGCTCGCCACGTATCCTTTGGAATTTTTATTTAGAAATGAATGCTATTTAGAAATAATGCTATTTAGAAATAATGTTATTTAGAAATAATTGCTATTTAGAAATAATGCTATTTAGAAATAATTGTTATCTGAAATCGTAATTGTTATCTGAAATCGTAATTGTTATTGGAAATAATGCTATTTGAAATCATAATTGTTATTTGAAATAATGCTATTTGGAAATCGTAATTATTTTTTTTGCATGAATTTAGAATCAAATATTCTCTAAATGTAATTAGAATGAACTGTTTAACTGTTTTGTTTTAAAATAATGTACTTAGAAAGAAACTGTTTTGGACGTGACATTTGTAGAAAGAAACTGTTTTGGACGTGACATTTGTTTTCGGTTAAGACTGTCAGTGTTTGGTGGTGTTCGATATTCCGTGCACTGGTAGTCTTAACGGGAAAAAGATGTTTATTTCACGCTCGCCACGTATCCTTTGGAATTTTTATTTAGAAATAATTGTTATTTAGAAATAATTGCTATTAGAAATAATTGCTATTTAGAAATAATTGCTATTTAGAAATAATTGTTATTTGAAATAATGCTATTTGGAAATCGTAATTATTTTTTTTGCATGAATTTAGAATCAAATATTCTCTAAATGTACTTAGAATGAACTGTTTAACTGTTTTGTTTTAAAATAATGTACTTAGAAAGAAACTGTTTAACTGTTTTGTTTTAAAATAATGTACTTAGAAAGAAACTGTTTTGGACGTGACATTTGTTTTCGGTTAGGACTGTCAGTGTTCGGTGGTTTTCGATATTCCGTGCACTTACAGTACTAACGTGAAAAAAGATGTTTATTTCACGCTCGCCACGTATCCTTTGGAATTTTTATTTAGAAATGAATGCTATTTAGAAATGAATGCTATTTAGAAATGAATGTTATTTAGAAATAAATATTTAACTGTTTTGTTTTTAAATAACGGCTTGATAGAATCAAATATTTAACCGTTTTGTTTTTAAATAACGGCTTGATAGAATCAAATATTTAACCGTTTTGTTTTTAAATATTTTGTAAATGTTTTTTTCGGTTGCTTTTAAGTAAAGATTTGATTTGATGAGCTTGAAATGCATTTCTGATCGATCGTGATATTGTTTAAGCGAGTGTTAAATGTTTTTCGTTAAGACTGTCAGCATTTGCAGTTATTATAAATATTCTCAGATTCTGATAGTCTTGACAGAAAACGTTTATCTAACCTCTCCAACGTTATTTTATTTCAGAATCTTCAATGTTATTTTATTTCAGAATCTTCAATGTTTTCTGAAAATGTTGTTTATTTCAGAAAATGTCGACAACCAAGAGCTCGCCGCCAAAAACGACGGAGGAACCGATCGACCTCTCCACACCCAAGATGAGCGGTTTCAATATCTCGGAGAAACGTCCATCGTTTCATCCCTACCGCTTGGAAAAGGATGACGACGTAGTGTGTCTGCGGGAAAAGATTCATAATACAGAAGGGGAGTATTCGGCGGCATCGCCGCCATACACGCCGAGTTCGCCAACATATCCGCCCTCGTCTCCGTCGTTGCCCGACATTTACAGAAGCACACCGATGCCAAAGACTCCCACACCTGACGTCCGGGCATCGTTCCTAACTATAATTTACCTGACGTCCGGGCATCGTTCCCTAACTATAATTTAATCAAAACCTACTTTTCCTCGAATTTTGTGCAGTACATCCCGCAGAACGATTTCGGGATGGGGTTCCCCAAGTATATCACGTACAAAATGGGGAACCGTAAAATGACGTACTATGCGGTAAATAAAAACAATTGAAAAAAATGCATTGGTTTCTTTGAGTTTATTTGTTTGTCTTTACACTCAATCTTTAACAATTTATTTGAAATGTTGATCACAAAATAGTTTTAATTTATTTGAAATGTTGATCACAAAATAGTTTTAATTTATTTGTTTGTCTTTACACTCAATCTTTAACAATTTATTTGAAATGTTGATCACAAAATAGTTTAATTTATTGAAATGTTGATCACAAAATATTTTAATTTATTTTGTTTGTCTTTACACTCAGTCTTTAACAATTTATTTGAAATGTTTATCACAAAATAGTTTTAATTTATTTGAAATGTTGATCACAAAATAGTTTTATATTTTAATTTATTTGTTTGTCTTTACACTCAATCTTTAACAATTTATTTGAAATGTTGATCACAAAATAGTTTTAATTTATCCCAAAAGAGTTTTAAATTATTTGATCACAAAAGAGTTTTAAATTATTTGAACTATTGATCCAAAAGAGTTTTAAATTATTTGATCACAAAAAAGTTTTAAATTACTTGAAATTTTGGAAATTTTGATCACAAAATGGTTTTAATTTATTGATCACAAAATAGTTTTAAATTATTTGATTTTGATCACAAAAAGTTTTAAATTACTTGAAATTTTGATCACAATAGTTTTCTAATTGATTTGATCACAAAAGAGTTTTAAATTATTTTGATCACAAAAGAGTTTAAATTATTGAACTGTAGATCACAAAATTTTTAAATTAATTTAATACCAAAGAGT
>BMAO01024474.1:0-15085 GCA_019973975.1 Trichonephila clavata
AATCTTTAAGGGGGTCACTTCACAAAAGTCGATCCAAAAATCGATTTTTCAATTTTGATTGAAAAATAAAATGACACTCTTTCTCTTTCTACTGCAATTTAAATTTTTGTTCTAGTTGAATTAGAAGTATTTTAAATATTTTTTTAAAAATTTGTTTACATCCGTCAAACCCAAAACCAGCTGATTGCCAAGCCCCTTTCATTTCAAAACAAAAGACACTTGCTACTTTTCAGCCTCATCAAATATTTTAAATTGATTAAAAGGATTTATTTTGATCCGTAACTTGTTCAGGAAAGAAGTGAAGTGAATAATTGTAGCTGTTTGTTTACTTTTCTGGAAACTCGCGTGTTGTTTTTTACCTCTTCAAATATTTTACGAATTTCTGCTATTGGAAACATTGTTTCTATCAAAACCTTTTTTAACATGTTTATGTTTAATAGTAAAACGTTTACAAAACGTAAACAAAGGTACAAAAACCCAAACTTTCCAGAAATTAAATGCGTCATAAGTCAGAATAATGAATTCAAATTATACATGAATAATTCAACTTTAAAAGCTAAGTTAGGTAAGTCAAATAAAGAGTATGTTTCCTTTTAGATTCATTTGAAAGTTTTTTTTTGAAATAATGAACATTCTACTGTTTTCTTGTGCTTTGAAACCACATTTATTATAAATAAAATGTAAAAAACAAGGTATTCACATAAATTTTGGTCGCCAAATCCAAAGTTTGGTTCTAAAGTTGTTGACATGTTGTGGCTTTTGTGATGTTATTCAAACATTTCTTAATACCAGGTTTACTAAAACAGTAGTTAATCAAAAAAGATACAAAATTATATGAAGTAAACACTGGGCTTTCATATGCTATTATTTTTATTGGAAAAGAGAAGCAACTGCGAAAATATTTTGTTGAGTTATGAATTGTCACGTCCACCAAAGTGGTTTTACGAGTTCATGCATGGCATTAAATAACACGACACAGAAAGTAGCCAGTCTATGGTATTATATATAATACTGCTGTCGAAATGATATCATTTAATAATGCAAGTCCTATTGTACCGGTGTTTGTCTATGGCATTTGGCAAAAAAAGGGTCATGTTTCTCTGAATGGTATTACAGCAGTTAGTGTGAACACTGGGAAAGTTGTTGATGCCGAAAAACTATAGAGGAAATACTCAATTAATTTTAAAGTCAATGTACATAACATTGAGTGTTCGGCAGATTACTTCGGAAGTAGTAGGGGGTTGAAAGTTGAAGGTGCACTTTGTATTTTCCATTGTTCAGAGGCACGACACAATTTACGATACACAAATTACGATTTACTAATTGCGACAAAATATTTGGGTGATGAGGACTTTAAAGCATACAAAGCAGTTTTAGAATCTTAACCTTAGAAAGATGTCAACATTAAAACATTAGAATGTGTTGGTCATGTTGAGAAAAGGATAAAGACATGACAGGGCATTAAAATAAAAATTTAAAGGCAAAAATCTTGTGGACAAAAAATCTCTAGGAGGTCGTTATAGATTAACAGATGCAGTAATAGACAAATTGTAAAGATACTATGCTTCGTGTGGCTATTTGAAGCAACTCAGAAAACTTGTCAGTCATGATGCAAACTATTTGGGCTATATTTTTTTCATAAACTCTCCACAGATTTGAAAATACGACACGGCTTATACCCCATGGGAGGTGATTCGTGGTGTGAATATAATAGGTTCATACTGAAAGGTGACACATATAAGCTTAACACAACTCACCTATTGCAATTAGCAATTGCATTAAAAAAGTATTTAGAGATTTCTCTAGTCTTGAACTTTTATTTACGTGCTTTCACGGTAAAACTTAAAATTTCAATGAAACCTTAAATTGTATTTGATTTATAGTTCCAAAAACTGTATTTATACAATTAGGAACTTTAAAAACTATAGTATTTGAAGCTACATTTTTATATAATCAAGGTTTCATTACCAAATTAAAAGTTTTAGATGTATTAAACATTCAAACCCTGGATTTTACAAATGTCGAGCGTTGGAAGAAGTAGATCATGCGCATATTAAGAAAGCAAAATAGGCAGTTTTACAATGAACCAAAGAAGCTAGAACTAAAAACAAACAATTAAAATGTAGACAAGAAGATGATCTTGCATATTATACCAGAAATCCAAGTTGTGGTTCTGGTACGTATTAGTTAATAGTAATTTTTTACTTTAAATCACTATTTCTCAAAAGTGTAAATTTCAACACAAAAGGAACATTTTTGAAAAATCTACTTAATTTATAGCTTTGAAACTTTGCACATATGTTAACACTATACAAATAAATATTTTAATGAGAGATTTTGTCAAAAACATTATTCAAAAAAATTTTATGGATTAAAATGTACAAGAATTTTCATCGTTTTAATAATTTTGACGTGTTACTCCACATATGAATTTTTTAAAAAAAACTAATCAAAATTTTTGAAAAATGCTCTCATTAAAATAATAAAAACAATACAATAAATCTACACAAAAAAATTCATGACTGTACAACTTGTCAATTTTTCAAAAATGTTCCTTAAATTTGGTCATTTTTAACATTACGGAGATAGGGAAAAGGCTGTGTGAAGTGACCCCCTTTTAACTGTATTTCAATTCTCATTGAACCAATGTGCCACAATTATTGAAATAGTCTACCCAGAATTTATTGAATCGCCTGTCAATATATCTTTCAAGTATGTCAATGTCAATGAATAAAATTTTAAAAAAAATACCAAGCACTTATAACTATTAATGAATCAGAATTTCTTCTGGTATTCGTACCTATACAATTATGAGGTAACATTCCTTTTACCTTTCATTTAAAGACTCAATCACCGATTCTCCAACAAAATCATTCTATGATCTCACTGGAAATAACCTTTATGGTCGGCGGATAAGGAACATAATCCCCTCTTTGGAATGGTTTTTCGTTAATGATCTTTCTCTCTCTCTCTCTCAATCTTGAGGCGCACAACAAATACCAACAACTTACAGTAACTTCCGATTTTACGACTGATCTTCCCATTAGCAGTCTAGAATAGTGTTGTCTTTTTTCATGGAACATTACATCAGTTGCTTAAAAAGTATTTTCTTTTAGTGGCATTGGGGGATTATCGTAATCTTTGAAGCATAAACAGTTTGTTACTTGAATTGTTAAAATTAAAGAAACGGGTTTTTAAACAGAAATAATCTCAATGACTATATAGAATAAATATTTAACTTTTCAGGGGGTGAAACAATTTATTGCAAGATTTTCTAAGTTGCAATGTATACAAATCGTTCACAAAATCTGTCTATTAAACATTTTTTACAAAGAGAAGATAATATAAACAAATAGATTAAAATAGCATTGTATATAAATGATATTTATCATTATCAAATTTATTACTTAAAAATTTGAAGGCACTAAAATCTACAATAAATATATCAATAATACTTAAATTTCTTTGAAGAATTTTCACTTATTATATTACAGTAAGTAAAATGCTTACTTAAAATGAAGATCTGAAAATAAAATTTTCATTATGCATTACGAAATTTACCCATCCTACAGAGAAGTGAATATAATTATTAAAGTAATAAATAGGGAAAAAACGATATTAGTTTTTAGAATTCTTAATTTGAATAACAATGCATATATATGTTACATTAAATTCCTTTTTTCCTCTTAGTTACATTATCAGTGGAATTATTGAAACGCAAGCGATAGCCAACTGATCCTAATAGGCACCGTTTACGTTCAAAACCCACAAATGATGGCGAATTGAGGAGGAAAGACGCTTTTTACCGGTATATTTTTTCAGCCCGTTTACATGATCTAGTGATTGGTTGATCGATTCACGTGACTATAACATGGTTAGCGCGAAAAAAACAACAACCATTAAACGTTAACTGTAATAAATGTCAGCCCCATGTCAATCACATCAACAAATGATAGAAATATCAAGGTAACCATATTGTAATGTTATCGCCCACCATGGAGAACATAAACACCAACTTGGCGAGTAGCACTCGTATATCAAGCTAGCACCAAAAATGTCCCGTTTCAAAGCTTTTATTTTTCTACGAACTTGTAGAATTGTCCAAGCATATCGAATATTTTTTAATTCGCCACAAATTTATTTATAAATTTCGGAATCCCAGACAGTTCTATCAAATTTTTGTTGTAATTTTTTTGCTTTCAGCCAGATGTTAATTAAAACTCTTATTTCTTCAGTGCAGCAACGGGCACAATCTATAACAACAGCCATCTTTGAATAAATGAATCTCGGTCGCAATGCATCATGGAAAAGTTTGAAAACGAACTAGCTTTTCTCTGCATTTATCCTGCGCCAAAGCGGGTACAAAAATCCAACCCGCTTTACATGCCGGTATAATACAGGGTCTTCGTATAAACGGTCTAGAGAAGATCAATACCGGTATTCTGTCAACAATTGCCCTCCATATAAACCGGAGTATAGTGAACTCATAAACATTATTGAACCTTTCAAGTCGTGAGGTTGATATCTGGGGTCACTAGAAAATCTCGGTCGCAATGCATCATGGGAAAATTTGAAAATAAACTCTCTTTTCTCCGCATTTATCCTGCGCCAAAGCGGGTGCAAAAATCAAACCCGCTTTACATACCGGTATAATACAGGGTCTTCGTATAAACGGGTCTAGAGAAGATCGATACTGGTATTCTGCCAGCAATTGCCCTCCATATAAACCGGGGTTTTGTGAACTCATAAACATTATTGAGCCTTTCAAGTCATGACGTTGATATCTGGGGTCACTAGAATATCGACGTGTAAAGGGGATGGCATACATTAAATCGGCAGAGGGCTTAAGTCCTCACATCATGGTGTGGAAATTTGGAGAATGACTCTACAGCAGAGAAGTGTCACCCTCGTCACTTTGTTGTCGCTCAAAATAAATAGAGGCAATGACAATAACCTCATGTTACTCCAAAGTGAGGCATTTATTAAAAAAAATAACAAATCAATAATTAAAAATACTTTTGGATTATTTGAACGAGTCGTTTTACTCCTATAAATATTATTGTAAAAATCTTGGATCAAAAATCTAGATGATGTAGTTCCTTTTTAGACTTTTAGAAATTTACTTAAACTTTGGAAAACAGAAGAGGGCTTGCTGAAAGTTCGTACTTATACAGCGAAAAATGGGAGGGACAAAATCGTGTAAATAAGACAAAATCTAATGAGAATATCGGCAATTGTATGTTATAGGCTCCTGGATTGAGCTTGAAAGCTGAAGTGTTCAAAATAAAGCAATATAAAAAGTATTAATTTCTTTTGATGTAGTAATATTTGCTTGTTTAGGTACAGTAAAAAATAAATATGAATGACACCTTATTAGTTCTCATTTTAATAGAAAATTTATCTATAGTAACATACTTAAATTACATATCTTTTTTGAAAAGGAGTTTTATTACATGCTAACTTTCTTACGCCTTTATATATAAGTTATACGCATATACGATCCAAATAATTTTAAACAAAGAGGATCGAGTTTATGTAGTTACTCATGGCATGCAGTTTAGTTTATACTTTTGATTCTCAAAGTTATACCAATGGTAATTAAATACATATGAATAAAAAATGAGCTTTAAATAAAGTATAACATGCATGTGTGCGAATGTACAAAATTAATTAAATTGATGATTGTGCTTTTTATAAATTTGTTTATTATAGTAATTCAATTAGCGAAATTAGCATCCAAAACTTAATGCCAAGTGTAATCTTATTAAGCTCGCAAAACAAATGTTATTTTCTCTTGATGGCGCTTCTATAATTTAATTTAAGAAGTTCCATAAAATAGTTAATGTGAGCATATTAGTTTTTTTCTGCTGTATTTATTTTCTTAAGCTTCAAGTTTCGAAGCATAAGATATAATACATTTCAGGAACTGCCTTGGTATTTGGCCAAGCATTTGTTTCCGTGACGGCGAATTAAATAGGAATCCAATGTACATGATTTATTTCTAAACAATGAATATCCGATATTAAAAATTTTCTTGCTTATTATATGAATCTCATTTACAATTCAGTTATAAGTTTGATATAGTTCACAATCAAATGTAATATATTTTCCGCGAGGTACGGTCCTAAATATATTTTTTATTAACTTTCCAATTCCAGTCACAGCTTTAAAAAACATCACTTTGAAACGAGTTTAAATCCCTTCTACCATGTGACACAACTAAAGGTGTGGAAGGAATTAAAAGATCACTCGACATGGTAAATTCCTATTATTTTATATATCACTATCGTCAACTAAAACACAAATAACACTTTAAATAGGATAATTTAATCACGCAATAGAGAGAAGAGAAGAGATTTGCGTTTGGAGAGAATATGTTCAATACTGGTGGTTCTTCCTTAATATTACTTTACACAGAGCTTATGTGTTTAATGTCCTCACTACTACTTTAACACTCTAAACATCAAAATATATAAGATGACAATACCAGAACTAAATGCAGTCTACCACTCTATCCAACTAGACTCTAACACTTCTTGGTTATAATCATTTACAAGGACTTAAACCAATTCTGGTAAGCTTCACCTTGTAACTATCTTGTCACCTCTTCTTAGCTGAACTTCAGACTTTCTTACTTTTTGTTTACCTATTCTCTTCACTGCCAATTCTCTAACTAATCACTGTTCATTTCACTTTTAATATACTCACAGTTCACTAACATTTAAACCTGCGAAGAAGGAATATATATAATAAACTTTATTTGCATATCATGTTTCCTTCTTTTAGGAGAAGATTGGTTAAACTTTGCTGGCCCAAAAGAATACCCAAAAGGACTGTTAGTGGAAGGTCGCGTATAGATTCCGTTACAACTTATATTGCTGAATTTATATACTATTATTAATTTGTTTTTTCGTAAAAAAATGTATTTTCTCAGTGAGCATATGCATTTTCTTAAAATAAAACAATCTTGATGGGAAGACTTACCTAATATAAATCCATGCTTAAAATCTCTACAAACTAAAAAAAAAATACAGTAATGAATAAAAGAAAAGCACTACGTAAAACAAATTAAAACAGATGAATTATTTATGATTTTTTAAATGCATAAGTAAACTAAAAATATAATCAATGTTGGCTAAAGCTCGTGCTATAAGATTTGTGCTTCTGATCTAATAAAGTTAAAATAATTGTAAAAATAGTTTTTCAATTATGAGTGTAGCCACTGCAGTATGAATGATATGGGGCCCCAAAGCTACAAGGGCTCGAACATGGGCAATCAAAATATCAAAAAATGTTATCAATAGTACCATTAACAGAGTTACCGTCGCCAATCAAGTGCCTCCAAGGAATTTTGATACAGACCCCACTGACTCCACCAGAAACAATAAAACTAATGTTTAAAACATATAGAATACTTAATACTTAAATATTTAAATTTATTTACTATAGAGTTTCCTTTTTAACTTAGAACTACATCTTTTGATAACTTCTTTATGCGATTTGATGATCTAACATCCAATAATGTTTGTTTTTTCTCAATGGAAATTATAAAAAAATCACTCACAAATAAGTCCAAATTCATAGCCTTATTTCCAAAATGATATGGTATAAATAATTTTTTTATACGCTTTTTATTCTTAAATCCTATTGCATTTTGTTAATTCATGTAAATTACTATATATATTATGTATTTTTTTATAAGAAATGTATTGTTAGTTAGAAGAAAGTTTCTGCAAAAAAGCAAAAGTTGGCAACACTGAAACGCGTGAACTGTTTCGCCGGACACACGTGATTAAAACTTGAAACTACGATGTCATTTGCATGCTTAGCCCATTCATGTAAATTTTTATTTACAAACATACGTAAGATTATACATTTAAATTAGCAAAAGATATTGAGATTTTTGGTGAAGAAATTCGTGCTTCAAATTTTTGTATCAATTCATACCATTCAATACAAAATATGTAAAGGATAACTGACATAATAATGTCGATTTTAACCAGATTTATGACGAAATACTTTCTCTATACCACCCAATACCATGTAAATACACATTAACGTTCTCAAGAATAGAAAAACCAGTCTCACCAGAAAACAGCGCCAACTAATGCCAATTGCATGTTGATGGGCCCACAAATCAGCAAAATAAAGCATAAAAATGTATCGCCACTTGTTTGGCGAGCTGGTCTAGTTTCTTATGAGATTGTACAGTGGTAAGAAAAAAGAGTATCACTACTTGTTTCATAATAGTTACTTCCGAAACAATCACTCTGCAGTATTGGGAGCCAGAATACTAATATATTTTCTAATAATAGTCACTGTTTTCTGTTTGGCGACTGTTTTCTGGATTCAATATTGTTTTTGTGTAGATTTTGGTAAATGGTTTTTGCCTTTGAGTTAGGAAAGTAATAAGTAATAAATTGGTGTGTGTTTTTTTATACGAAATTGTCTGTTAGAAATAAAAGATGTTTATTATTGATCTGAATGTTACATGCAATTATTTAAGAAAAATTAACTTAATCAGTCATGATGTATGTAATAAAAAACTGCAGTGAAAATCGTTAAACACGGAACTGAGGGAGACTGAAATATTTGTTCGTGTTAAAAGATATTACCATTGCTAAACAAAATTAAGTTTGAGTGTATTTATTTACACAGATATGTGAATATATGCATGAATTTAATAAAAATGAATGAAATAAAAACAATCCTTAGAGAAATTTATTAAAAAAATCTTCATGGTTTTGAAAAACAAAACATTTATTGAATGTTTGGTATTTTTCATTATATATTCTTTTTAAGCATCACTTTGTTCGATGTCATTTGTTATTTTTATGTTTGTTGTCGTTGATGATGTTTGTTATTCCTTTTACCACTTGAATGTGCGTCTAATTGACTGCGCATACTTTTCATGATGTTCCTTGTTTCGGATGACGTGGGAACAGGAGTGGCATTATTCGTTTCATTTTTACGTCAGAATCTGCATCAATGATATTTTTTGAGCTTTGAACAAACTCCGAAATGTCTTCTGCCAACGCAAGTTAAATCTATCGAGGTTCAAACATCTTCCCACGAGTGTGGTGTGGAAACTAGAAAAAAAATGCCAGGACAGGTGTCGTGCTCGTCATTTGACCGTTGCTTAAGATTACGAGGTCCGTCACTAATAGCCTTCATGTTGCTCTTCAGTGGAGCGTAAAATAAAATAAAATAAATCGAATTCCCATAAATCCGTCTTAGTTCACCAGTTTCTGTATTTTAAAGTATGTATTACATTACTTTGCTTCATTTCTGTAAGACAATACATGTTTTTAAATTTACGAAAACACTTTATGTTCAAAATCGAATAAATAGCACAAAAATATAAATGTTTTTGTTCCATGGCTAAAATTCACTGTACAGTTGTCAGATATATAATCTCACACAGCTTTATTTTACTCATTTTCTTGCGCTATAATACATATTACTAGTTGATATACCCGTTCTTCACATGGGTGAATTGAAAAATTAAACAATACAGATTGAAGGATCAAGAAGTTTTTAATGAGTTAATTTTACGCGATTGCAAATGTAACAAAAAAAAGCTTTTTGCTTATCTTAGCTGAACAAAAACAAAACATATTTGTTAAATTTAAAGTTCGAAGGTCTAATAGCTGATAAGAATTTTTTTGATTTATAGCGCCCCATAACTCTCTGGTGGTTCGATTTTTGTAAACACCTTCCTAAGCTAATCTCGGTTCAGCAAAAGTAACACAGTGTTACAAATTTTGTGTAATGAACGCTTAAAATAGTGCAAACATTTATATCTGGATGTGTAATACGTTAATATTTATTTCTGTTGTATTTATTTTATGTTAAAACTGTAATATTCGCAAGCAACGCCGTTCCTTATATTATAATGGCGAATCAATGAAAACATAGCGAAATGTTGGCGATGGATTGAATGGTGCAGAGGTTGATATACTATAGTGCTACCTGGTGTGGAACTGCAACAAAAAGGATTGCACAAAAACCTTTTCCGAAAAAGAATACATATTTTTGCCAATTTTCACAGTGATCGGTTGATAATAAAGTCATAAAAAAAACGTGCATTGAAATAAACTATCAATTTTTATTGTATTTATGGTTCACTAATTTAGAGATAATGGCTTACACATAAAAGATAGATATATGCTGCCGTGAGCTTTTTTGTATACTTGATCATATACATATAACTCTGACGGTTTTTACAAAGCATGCCAGAATAGCTTGCAGATGGCAGAATTTTTTCCAACTTACTTGACATTTATCGTTATATTTTGGACACTTTACACAATATCTTTATAAATTATAGGCTGCATGTTATTCTGATGTATAAGCTATATTACTGTAAAGTTTCATTAAAATTCATTCAGTTGTTTTTTAGTAAAAGAGTAACAAACATCCATACATACATCCAAACATTCACGTTTGTAATACTAGTAAGGATTTAAAAAATAATGGTTGTACAATAATGTAGTCCTGTGTAATCTATAAACTAGACAAAGTTACTTACGTTATAGCGCAATGCCAAAAAAGTATTTAAATATTACACACAAAAGGAAATGTTTTGTGGCACCGGTAGTCTAATGGTCAAGATTGGCAAGTGTTGTCAAATCGTGAGCTCGAGTCCTTATGCATCGGAGAGCCTGCCATGAAGTGGGTTGATACACGTTAAATCTGTCGAGGTTAAAGTTATACCGTTTGGTGTGATGTAGTTTGGAAAAGAGATGCCTCGGTGATGCCTCATGATTAAAAAATTAAGCTGTCCGCCAGAAATATGCTACGTATTATTTCCCAGTGCGCCGTTAATAAGCACTGATTCATAACAAAAGTAAATTTAATTTGATGTTAATGCACAAGTTTCCTTTAGAGAACTTTGTTATGGTTCTGTCTGAGCTCCAACTACTAATAATCCTTGTGGGGAATTTCTGGGCTTTAAAAATTATTTTATTAGAAAACTCCACTTCGAAGAAGAAAACATGTGATTATGCTAATTAAGACTACTATATATAGTCTAGATTTTCAAGTTAGAGAGATATAAGATAGACTGCTATCGGAGCAGAAATTAATCAAATTAAATGTGAATCACGGATGTTTAATATTTGATAACTGAATTACTTAAGGTGACGGATGGTCACTGGAGATTAAATCTAAATTAAATAGATAAGAAGTCAAAGCGATCGCCTTGAGTAAGTGTGGTTAGTATACCAGTTTTCTCATATTTCGCTTACCTCCTTTATTGTCGGCTTGGTGATTATTTGAGGGCATCTCTTAGTATGGATCGCGATTGTATTAGTGTGGTGATTAATATTGTGAATAAATTAGATTATTTGGTTGTACTTTGGATAGTGTTCCTTCAAATTCTACTACACCTTTAGGTTCACAGAGGCAACTTGAATGAAAGCACAACTAATTTAAAAATAGAATTTTAAAACGCAAAATCACGAGCTGTAATACAGATTTTAATTCATATTAGCATAATTATTAACCTTTTGAAACTTAGATTATGTCTTAAGTATTCATTGTAAATTATAATATATTTTGAAATATTTGCATTCATAAAAAATAACTTATCTAAAGGTTTTTAAAAACGCTCTTCCTAAACTTGGAGATAATTAAAACTTTGATTTAATTAAAAAAAAGTTGTATATTTTATTTTTTTAAATGATTTTTTTTCGGAAAAAATTGGAATTTTTCGAGTACTTTAATTTTTTCTATCTTTAGCTTTAACATTTTATCTAAATATTCGTAACGGTTTCATTTCGAGGTTTTAGCCACATAGCTACAAGCTTCAGTAAAAGTCTGTTTAAATCTCTATGGTCCATGATTGTTGCTGTCTTTCCTTTAAATACTTTGATTCCGCCAAATCCTTTAAGTAGTGTCCAAAAGATAGATAAACTGCACTTGTCAAAATATTTGAGTCCACAATTAGTTTCCTATTCCTTTTCGTATGCAAAACAGGAGATCCTTTTGGTAAACGGGAAATTTACCGGTGACGGAATCTTGCACACCGGACAACACATTAATTCCAGGAATGTAGCAGCAGCAGTTAGAATTAAGAAATAAATTACTGGATACGGTTTTATTTTATGAAGAATTTACTTTTTTAGCACGAGAGATTTTAAAGGATTTATAAAAACATTTTTTGAAGTTTACATGAAACATTTCCATTTTGTAATGAAACTGTGTCAAGACATTTTTCAGTATACATCATATATTCTTAAAAATATTTGTTATTAACGGAATGTTAAGGAAATAAGAACAAAATATGTCCCAAATTCAAAACAAATAATATTCCTGATGCATAGTTTGATTTAGTTTTGCAACGTTCAGTTAAATTGTTCAATAAACATTATGAACCTGACATAACTCATCGCACATAGGGCTGATGTACACTTCACTTATAGAGGCTCAAATTCCTTGCGTGATGTGGAGTTTTAAAGAGGTGTCACCGTAGGTGGCATCCCCACGTCATCTGGCGATGAGTTTAAAATGACAAGTTCCGTCGAAAAATTTACCTCAAGTAGGTTTTTAGTGCGACTTCTGGAACGAAAGCAATTAATGAATGGAACCAGCTCCAGACCTAAAAACATTTGATTCACGGTAGTTTGAATATTGCCGCTATGAAAGCGGTCATCAATGAAATCGATTCCTTCCCACCTGTCAACCAAGCTGTTTTTATGCAGAAATTTTCTCGTTCTATATCCTTCTGTTCCATTAAAAATCTTATTAAAGCCCGTGATCGTGGCCGTGGTAACCTAGTGGCCAAGGTAACGGACTCGTGGCCAGCGTGTCCTGTGTTCAAGCCTGATGCAGATGAAGACCCACCGTGTCAGGGGATGATGCACGAAAAATATGTCGAGAGCTCAAACGTCCTCCCGTTGGTGTGGTGTGATAGTTTGGAAAAGGGGTGACAGCTCAGGTTTCTTCTTCGTCACTTGACCCTAGTTCAAAATTACGAGGTCCGTAGCCAAAAGCCCTTGTGTAGCTGATCAACGCGACGTTAATGTTCACTCACTCAAAGCACGTGTTCAGGAAGTCCTCTACAACCGTGTTTCCCACAAGTCTTGGAATAATTTGGATAATGGTCTGGGGGGGGGCGAATTTGTGTAATGGTCCAAGATGTAGAGTAGTCGCTGAATTACGACTAATCACCGGACATGACTGCCTGCGAGACCATCTGTATAGACTCAAAGTTGTTTCTTCCCGATATGCGTTCTGTGCAGTTTTGGAGACGTCATGAACTCCACACATCTTCTACAGTGTCCAGCTTTGCACAAGACGCTTCTTGCCGAGCGTTACTGGGGGGCTAGATATATGTTAGATTAATGAACTCTGTGTTTCGGCTTTATTTTGTTGTATTCTGTTTTCTCTTTTCTTTATACTTGTTATCTGTGGTAACTGTTTATAATCTGTCATTAGAAATAAAAACTCCTGCAATTAGATATGTGTATTTTTAAATGATCACCAATTCAAAGCCATATAATCCAACAATGGCTAGCTATTGCCCATTAATTTACGTTAGCGCGGATCTTTAGTGCAATCAGCTGATGTTACCTCACATCCGTGTACTTTGACCTTCCAGAACCTTAAATCAGCCAATGAGTAAATCGCTGCAACCATTGCTGCTAGCTCCTATACATCAATTTGTCCTTTAGTTCGATGACTAACTTGGTATGGAACCCAATTCCAAGCATCCGGACTATGTTACTACGTTCGAAGTCTTCCAATAGGCTGCAAGCCTTTCAATAACGTTATGACTTTTTTTCAATATTGGTCTTCAAGAGAACTCTAACACTAGAAACGAGTAAAGCCTAAATCATCCTTAACATGTATCTATTTTATACAATGCTGCGCTGGAAAGTGGCAATAGAAACTTAGTCGCTATGATCTCGAGCTCGTAGCTGGCGTGCCATTTGAAGACCCGCCGAGTAAAAGAGTTAATTCACGTTAAATCTACCGTGGGCTCAAAGCAATTTGGTTAGAAAGGTATGGTAGTTTTGAGGGTAGTAGCTCATAGTTGTGCGTTGCTCTCGTCACTTTAGGCAGTTCAAAATTACGAGTTCTTTGTCCATAACCCTTGTGTTACTTTATAGTGGGACTTTAATAATCATTCATTCGTCCGCAGTAGTTTGGAAAGGCGAATTAAGGTTGAAATTGACATTTATTGCCCTTGATAATTTTATCATTTACGTACTTGGAATAAAGAAACTTGTGAAATTTCGAAATAATAGGATTGTTATAAAGCGTATACAATAGAATGTCGTTTATCCGAATCAATTGGGACCGGACACCGTTCAGATACGCGATTGTTCAGATAATCGAAAACCGAATGCGGTAGATGCTGTATAAGAAACCGGATACTATAAGAATATTGAAAGTCATCCCATGCGAGAAACGTGCTTCAAGAAAAAGAAAAATAGGGGCAAAATGTCGCAATTGTACCTTTATTCTGAAAAATAATAACTTATTTTTCGCTATACCATTGTACACCTTCGTTCTTTCGCTACAAGGGCTGATTCTCTTGAGCAGCAGTATTCGAGTAGGACAGCACTCTGACTGTTGTTTGTACCACTCCATAGCTGTCTCTAACGCAGAAACGCGTCAGCTTGCTACTTTCGTTGTGGGGTTGTTGTCATCTTCATCCATTTCATCTTCGACAGGGTCGGATTTTTCTTGAACGGAAGTCACATTCTCGTCTTCATTTAGCATTTGAAATCCACAGTCTTCTGCATTGCATGACATCCAGGTTTCTACATCATCAAAACCCAACAAAAGAGCACGTCACACACAACTGAAATTCTCCAAATATCCCTACCTTAGGTTTTCCGTCACTTTTGGCATCAGGTGAAACAACTGTTGAGTATTGCACTGTTCGAAATCGTATCCGGACTTTGGTCCGGATATTTGACGCTCCGGATAATAAAAGTTTGAATAAACGACGTTCTACTGTAATGTTGAAAATTAAACGAGAGAGACATTTTTCCTGAAGCACATCTTAACAATAATAGTAAGTTGAGATAATTTATTGTATGACAGTAAATAAGTTTAAATTTTGTAATTTCTC
>BMAO01024475.1:0-15163 GCA_019973975.1 Trichonephila clavata
GGCTAAAATGTGAGAAATTTGTTACTGATTTTAAGTTATCCCAGATTCTAAGAGGACATGGTAATTTTAAGAGCTATTTATCTAGGTTTAACTTAATTGTTAATGATATTTGTTCTTGTGGTCTGGACGCTGAAACCACGGAACATGTCTTGTTGTATTGTAATCTATATTATTATATAAGAGAAAATTTTAAAAAGGAGTTGAAACGCTTAGGTATTTCCTGGCCACCCATTTTGTCTTTGTTGGTCAATTGTTCTGAAAGCCTTAATGTCTTGAGAAAATTTGTTTACTGTATAGATTTTTAAAATTTTACAGATACCTTCCTTTCTTTATATTTGTGTATTTCCTCCCTTCCTTTAGTTTAGTTTTGTCTCTTTCGTGTTTTTTTCCCTCTTAATTATATTTTTTTCCTTGCTTATGTTTTTTTCCCTTAATTGTGTTTTTTTTTAATAATTATTTTATAATATTGTTACCACTTACGCTTCTGTAAGCCTCATGTTATGCAATGTGGAGGATGAAATGTGGAGCATGAGGAGTGCATATAAATTTATTTTTAAAAAAATATAACGGAACAAATAGTATTCAAAAACTTGAGATTTTTAAAAAACGATCAATTTTTCAACTAATAGAAATTTTTAATTGGAATAAATAATTATTTTATAATATCTTTGCTGATAAATAACTCTATTAATTTATTTACAAAATTTTATAAACTTAAACATATATTTTTTTTACAGGTGGGGATGGCTAGGCTTTAGTGCGGGAAGTACAACAGGCATAGTAGACGATAAATGGAAATATTCTTCAAGGTAATAAAAACAGATTTTACATAATTATTTATAGAATCTTTTGTAAGATATCTTCATTATTGGGATTTATTTAATTTAATCATGCGGATGTATTATGTCCATAAGAAATAATAGAAATAATAACATTGAAGTTGATTTCTATCATATTTTTTATCATTATCTATTGATCATTCACTGATTTTTTTGTATTTAAAAAAGAAGTTTTAAGTTTGATTATAAATTTTTGGTACGATAAATTTCTTTTGTACAATATTTAAATTATCATGACAAATTAGCGATAACTTTTCTTAAAAATCACGTATCAGTCAAATACGTGATATGATGAATAGAAATCTTTTTAACAAAATTAGGGTTTGATGAGAAAAAAAATTTAACGTTATTCAAAAAGCATAATATTTTATTTGGCTCCTTTACTTAGTAAAACAATGCATACTTACTGAAGTTAACTATAGAAAAATTCAGACCATTTTGTTTTCTTTTCTTTAAAATATAATTTGAACGAGTGTAATGGAATATTTTTTGATTAAACCGCCCAAAATAACATTTGGTAATATTAGCAAACTTTTGACGTGCTGTTAAACATACACTCGACAAAAGCCAAGCTACTTATGCTTATTATGATATGTTCTTAAGTGCGTATGAAATGACAAGTCTTTGTTCTATGAGAGAGGCGGTTTTTTTAATAATAAAGAATATGATATTTAACCGACTATATTTAAAGTTTGGCTAGTCTTATGTTTCAAGAGACTGCAATACAGAGTGTGGCTATAGAAAAAAATAAATCTTAATAATAAAGTGAAGTACCACTTCAGGCACCAAGTCATCTGAAAGTGGTTCAAAATTACGAAGCCAACTGGATATGGTAAGGGCAAAAACAAGCACTTGAAAGTATTCATTGATATAAAATCAAAGCTTTCTCATTTCAATTAAATTTTGAATTTGAAAGCTATGTGTTGAAGCTTAGGATTTAAAAATAGCTTGATAGATTAATAATACAAATGAAGGTTGTGTTTTAAATATTTTTAATAGTTCAAACTGAGACTTGTACATTCATAACATCAAATATTCAATATCTTTTTTTCCTCAGGGCATCTGTTACTACTATTTTAGCGTCATCGGGAGGTGGATTAATAGGAATGCTTTTCAGGTAAGTATTTGAATTTACCTTCATATATAAAAATTACAAACTACGTACAGAACATGATTTTTTGACTAAAACATTTATTTTTACTGCATCATATTAAGTCACAAACCATTATTTTTCTCAAAAATGCATTTGTTAATAGTTAACGATAAACAGAAATGAAGTTATAGCAACTTAATAATATGTCGTAACTGTCAACCGAACCGAAAGTAATGATTAAAGGGTTCTAGCCAGTGCTTTTCTTACTTTCAACATTTGCGACCCAATTTTCAATCATAATTTTCATCGCGCCCCTCCACATAATAACAATCTATTGATTGCATTGATAATGTACTCTGACGCTAAAGTTACAATACGACTTTAATTATAAACCGTTTAAATTATAGAAATAAGTATTAGATTTTGTATGTGACAAGCCCATTGGGGTCACTAGTAATTTTTAAACTTGTTCTTAATTTAGTATTGATAATTTAATTATCGAATACATTGAGCAATGCTGGTTTTTTTCTTGTATATTGCATCAGTATAAACGTGTTTTTTTTATTTTTTTATTATGTGGGAGTGTATTTTGTTTTGCTTACTTTCAGTAAATTAATTTTTTAAGAATCTTTTATTTTCGACTTTTCGATATGCTCAACCCCCCCCCACGTAAGGTTATAACGCCCCCCCTAGGCAGGCGCGCCCTACAGTTTGAGAAACGCTGGTCTAAGCTGACGGAAGCTAAATAGTTCGCCACATTTTTGCTGCAATTTAGATAACATATAGCGCTATTTTAATATTTTAAATACTTTTTGTGAAATTCTATGAATAGTAGTTGACAGCATTGCATGTTGTTTACATTATTATTGATATTACATCTGACTATAAGGAAAACAACATGTCTACCGGCTTCTAAATACCCCAAAAGATCAGCTTTCATTGTAAAATAATCATTATTTTTCTTTTGATATACTATTAAATGGAGTCTTCATTTGAATACTTCTCTTGCTTTTCCTTGATAAAATGGAAGGATGAAGTGTCTGCGAGTAAGTGTTTATTTACGTCGCATTTTTAAGCTAAGCTATTTCGAATCTTGGTCAAATAACGAGGACAGTCCGTGAGTGGCATTCCACTCTCCTAACTCCCCTCCTAACTTTTATATGTATCACCAAATATGCATTTGTGTTAAAATATCAATTCTAATATAAGTTTTACATTTTATGTTTCAGCTTTTATGTAAAAAATGGTATTCATGATGTCCCAATTCTAATGAATGCTGTTATGGGGTCTCTTGTAGCGATTTCAGGTAAAAAAAAATATTGAATTTCATACATATTTTATTTACCGTAAAATCTGGCGTATAACACGCACCCACTTTTTACGAAGGAGCCTGAAATTTACGTGTGGGATGCTCTTAAATTTTAAAGTCATTTGTTCAAGGTTTTTGAAAAAATAAAGTACTTCTAAAACTACAACCCCTAAAGTACATAAGGAATGTAATTTCTTTTAAATAAACAGTATTTCAATCTATATGTAGAAGTGCACTTCTTAATGCTCTTTTCTTTTTTTATTTTTTACAGCTATTTTTTATACCCGTTGTATAACGATCATCCGTAAATTTGAATCCTTTTTTGTGTCAAAAGTGCGCACTATACGCCGGTCTACGATAGTTTATTTCAATAAATTTCCTTGTAAGTGTTACTCAAAGATTCTTTCCGATGAATCTCGTAATTTTGAATCATAGTTAATGTAATTTGAACTATTAACAAAGATCACAATTGGGCTAATGTCTTGAGTCAAAATATATGATAAATTTATTTTTAAATATTTTTTTCATTTGACGTATTAAGCAATATTTTTCCCTGTTCGCAATTATTATATGGATTTCTGCATTTTTTGATAATTAAGAAAAACAAAAAAAAATAATTAAATAAAGATTTATACAAATTCTAATTTTTTTTAAAAAAAACCTATAATTTTATGGTTCCTGGTTTAGAAAAGAAAAAAGTTAACACCAGTTTCTCACATACTAAAAGGGATTATAACGCTAAAGTTTCGCAAATTAATCAAAATGATGTAGCATTTTTTGTTTGTCAAACTTATATTAACTCATAAAATAGAAGTGTGCGTATGTGTCACCAGTATTGCATTGACAATATATAGAATTTCTTTGTGAATTAAAGCAGTGCTTCTCAAACTTTCAATACTTGCGACCCAATACTCAAGCATAATTTTCATTGCGCCTCCCTCTATACAAAAACAATGTATTGAATTCGATAATACGATACTTTAACGCTAAACTTCCAATTCGACTTTACCCTCTTAAATGCCACCGGCATATATAAACGTCTTGCTCAGCCAGTGCGTGGACGTATATATACGTCCTGTCTTTCCAAAGTACGATTTTTTTTCACTGCTGTCCATAAAATTATTCCGAAGGCTTTGGAATACAATAAAAGGACCTTGACGGTATTTGCAAAGGATTTACTCATTTCAGAGGATTAGTCTATAAATAAATATATGTATATATTCCCTTTCTCTCCTCCCCAATACATCCCACACAAGTATATACGTGCAAAACGGAGCCAAGGGGGAGCGAATCGCGTAACTTTTAATCGGCAGTTAAGGGATTAATTATAAACCGTACAAATTATCAAAATAAGTGTTAGTTTTTGCATATAAATTTATATATGACAATCCCGTGGGGTCACTGGTAATTATTAAACTTGTTTTTAACTTAGTTTTGTTAAATTAATTATAAAATACATTGTGCAGTACAAATACATTTATAAGTGTATTACATCAGTGTATTAGTACTGCACAATGTATTTTATAATTAATTTATAAGTGTATTACATCAGTGTAAATGATTTTTTTATTATGTCAGAATGTATTCTGTATTTTTTTACTTTCAATAAATTAATATTTTTTCAAATAAGTTTTTGTTTTCCAGTTTTCAATATGCTCGCGACCCCCTAATAGGGCTATCACTCCCCGCTAGGGGGCGCTCCCAACAGTTTGAGAAGCGCTGAATTAAAGGGGAAACTAATACAGAATTTCGCTTATCAATTCATGTATTCATTTATTTTACACATAACTGAGAATTCAAGAAATAGATAAAAATTAAAAAGTTATTCAGAATTTTAAGACATTGTGAAGCATTTTCTTCAAATCTGCGCAGATATATATGTGAGCACGAGGCTAATGTTCTCTGTGAGTTCTAGCCTGATACCACAAAAGACTATCCTGTGGAAGGCCTACTATGTAGTAAATTTATGGAGAGTTAAAGTCCTTGCATGATATGATAAAAAATTTAGAAAGGAGGTATCAGCTCAGCTGTTGGCCTAGGCCAGTGATGGCGAACCTATGACCGTGGGTCAGCCACTGACCCACGCAAGCTTTTTAACTGATCCACGACTGCTGGGCAACAACTTGTTTTTATTTACAAGGTTTATTTAGTTCTTTTAACTTGTGTGGATTATTTTTATTCTATTTGTATTTTTCAATCACTACATTAACACAAAATAAATTTAAATTATGTCAGTTGATCATTAAAGTTTCAAACTACGCAAATAACAGCAAATGTATATGAAAATATGTAGTACTTGAAATAAAGCAAAAGTGTTTACAAAATATCAAAAAAAGTGTAATTTTACTCACATTTTGTTTGTTGGAAAAAAATCGACAAACCAAAAAAAAATTTCTGCTGCAGGAGAAGGTTGAGATCTCACAAAACATTGTTTAATCCTGTTTCACTGTCCTAAACCAGTGACAGCTCGAGAAATCATAATAGTTTTCCCTCTAGCTACATTTCTCTTTTTTGGTTTGTCATGGTTCCATGTTCTTGGTTCTTCCGGTCTGATCTTAGGATTCTTGGAATATATTAGTCTTCTTTTGAATTATTTACTGCTATATATATATTGGTATGTCAAAACAAAATTTCTTCTCGAATTGTTGTGTTCTAAATATAAATATTTTTAATTGTAGCCCTGTACTATGTCGATGGTTAAAAAATTAAAAACAAGCCATACTAGTTCCAGGCTATATCAAGCCGAATGGTTTGATAAATATGAAGGAATTGAAATAAATAAAATGGTTATACGTATAATATGTAATGAAAAAGTGACTGCGCGTACATATAATGTAAAAAGACATTTTGAAACGTTGCATTCTAATCTCGGCATGTCTACAGATGAAGAAAGAAAAAAATATTTTTACAAAAGAAAAAAAAGAGAGAATTTTTCTCAAAGCAGGGTTTAAAAAAAACTTTTTTGTTTCCAAAAAATAACATTACAGGTGCTAATTTCCAAGTTGCCCATTACATTGATGGCAACAGTAAACCTCTTGCAGAAGAAGAATTTGTAAAAAAAAAGCGTTTTTAGAATGTAGCTCTACATTGTTTGCTGATTTTAAAGAAAAATGCTTGATTATAAAGCGTATAAATCAGTTTCCTAGTTTCCTATAAGTCACAATATAATTAGTAATAGAATTGGAAAAAATATTTTTCGCGCAAATACATAACGCCTTAAATTCTGCAGAAATGTATTCATTTGCGTTAGATGAGATTAATAATAAAAATGGTTATACATAATTTGCAGTTTTTGGTCTGTATAAGTTTGGAAATATAATGAAAGAAGAGTTAATGAAGTAATAACATCGAAAGGAAAGTGTATGTGATATTTCTGCAGGATTTGATATTGCATTTAAAGAAATGGATGCTGACTTTCAGCGAATAGTTTCTGTAAGAACAGACGGTGCGCATAATATGGTAGGGGAAAACATTAGATTTATTCAGCATCTTAAGGTATCCGACTACCCTAAAACTGTGAATTTTGACAAAAATTGACAAATTTTTTAATGTTTTTATTTTATGGGCCATCTTATTAGCTTTACAAAAATACCAAGTTTATCATTTTCCGTTCACTAGAACAAAAACTACAAGTGTTTTAGTAAAAGCAAATGCCATTACTTTAAGCAAGATGTCATACTTTAAAACGCGTTTTACTCGAAATATGATTTTTTGAAAATAATCAAACGGGGTCACCGATTGCTAAAAACAGTTTTGAACATAATTAACTGAAATTTTTTCTGTAAGTTCTTTTTAATACTAGAAGTGTTTTAACCTCCAGATTTATCAATCGCTATTTTATTACAAAATTTACAGTCCCTTATGTGAATATAATCACTATCTTTTTAAGCATTTTTATATAGTAACCGAGATAAAGTGCTCTGGTTTTTGTAAAAAAGGAAATATTTCTTATCCTGAGGTCATTTCAAAATTGAATAATATAGCAACACATTAGATTGAAAAAATTGAAAATTTGTT
The DNA here is from genome assembly GCA_019973975.1 of Trichonephila clavata. Taxonomy (NCBI): domain Eukaryota; kingdom Metazoa; phylum Arthropoda; class Arachnida; order Araneae; family Nephilidae; genus Trichonephila; species Trichonephila clavata. Next base: position 7,259 of record BMAO01024475.1, read on the forward strand.
CATAAACCTTTGGTGCAGAATGAGGCGCTTTATGCCTTTTTTTTGTGTCAATTTTTACCTATTTTTCCCATTTTAGTAATAATAATTTCTTTTTCTCTTTTAATTTTAGCACATTTTTCTTAAAATGCACTAAACAAACCTAAAAATAACAAAAAAAATCCCCATATTCCTTTTTTTTAAAAAAAAAAAAAAAAAAAAGCTGTCGCAACCAGTCGGTATACCTTAAGCAAAATATCTCACAATTCCTGATTGAAGTTAATTGTATAACAACCAGCAAGTTTTATTTGCTAAGTATGGTTTCAAAACATTTTCCATTGTACTATCAGTTGTTATAAAAATAACCAACTTTATATATATAAACTCAGGATTTCCTTATAAAAGGCAATTTGTACAATTCTTAGATAAATTGAATGCCAATATTCAAGGATTTTGACATACAACAACGTGCAATGGTTCAGTTTCGGTCAAGTCCTTCATCGCTTTGTAACGTTATTAGAAGAAATTAAGATGTTTTTAATTGAAAAAGACAGTAGTATCGATGAATTATCCGATATACATTAATCAACTGATTGAATGTTTCTATAAGACATCAGTCAGAATTTTAATGAACTGAATAAAAAACATGGATTGAATGTTTTAACAGTGTTTCAAAATATTAAAACATTTATGACGAACTTGACATTTTACTAAGGATTTGGAAATTAAAATCATGAAATATTTTCCTCAGTTACAAAAACATTTTCAAACTACAATAATTTTTGAAAACTCTGTTAACATTTAAGAAAATGCAATTAAAACATATGTAATGAATATGCTGGAAATAAAAAAAAGAATTTAAAGAGAGATTCAATTAATTTAAAAGTTTGGAAAATACATTTCACTTTTTTTTATATCCATACAAAATAGAATTGGAAACAATGGAGTTAACCGAATTTATGTGGCTAGGTATCGATAATTTAGAAATGGAGTTAGTTGAACTTCGAAGCAGCGTAGTGTGGAAAACAAAATTTGAAGATTTAATGTCTGAATTAAAAGGAAAAATTGCGTGAAAATCTTGCAGAAAATATTGATTCCACAGTAAAATATTATATCATATGTATGAGATTTTTTATAAAATAATTTTATATCAATGAAAAAAAAACTAGTTGCTGTTAGTCAGCATACTTCTATGACTGTGAGGGACTTTGCTACAGCAGTTGGGTTGGAAAATCCAGTGTTTCTGGGTTAATCAGCAAAAGAATTTTGGTCTCTAATGAAGAATAAATGTTGTCTCTAAAATGAAAGAATAAATGTTGACGCAAACGCAACGCCACACCTCGAACAGTTAAGTTTCTTGCAGGAAATAGTACAATGCATCCTTACAAAACATGTAGAATTATTAGCTTCATAGAGAATTATTAGCTACTGGCATGAGCGTTGATTCATCGACAGTTTGACGAAGACTTATTAAAGCTGGAAGATTTGCAAGAAAACCAATCGATAAACAGTTTTTAACACCTGCAATGAAGAAAAAACTTTTGGATTGAGCCAGGAAATATCAATCCCGGCCTGCACAAGATTAGAAGAATGTTGTATTCAGCGACGAAACGCATTTTTTTGTTCAAGGGTTTCGACCAAGATTTTTCAGGTGAAGTGGCGGAGAACATTTTATTCAAACAGTTAAGCATCCTCAGAAACAGATATTTTGGGGTTATTTTATTTCTGGAGGACCAGGTAGCTTAGTATCAGCTGAAGGGGATGATAAACTCTAAACAATACATTTTAATAATAGAAAGTAAAATTGTTCATATATGATGCAAACGTCCGCTGGTGGTGTTGGTATCTTTCAACAAGATCTTGCTCCATCCATACCTCTGAGCTAACACAACGAATTTCTTTTTCAAAAACAGAAAATAATGATTTTGGAATTGTCTGGTAATTCTCATGTAAAAGCCTTTGAAAATTTGTGGACCATTTTAAAGTGACGTGTGGGAGTAAAATGGACTGCCCAACAAAGAAAACAACGATTGAGAATGTTATAAAAGTTTGGCTTCGTGATAACGAGATGAAAACTTTATGTTCTAATTTAGTGGAATCTATCCCAAACCGTATACAGGATCTCATTCAAGCTAGAGGAGGACATATTTTGTATTAGATTGCTGTACCATGCATGTAAGTTGAACTATACTAATTAAACATTTGTCCCAATTAATTCGCACAGTACTGTATTGAAAAAAAAACCAACGGAAACAGTGCGCCCAAATTTAAATTTTTTTAAAGAATATTTTTTAAAAATATTTTCCTTAAAAATAATTGTAATTTTGATGCAAAGAACCAACAAATGTATTAATACACAATGATAAATATCTATGGTGATGATTGAGATACATATATATGTATGGATAGTACAATACGTATAAAGTATTATAACATCGAATCTAATAACGTCGCCAATTGGCTCGATCTACCACCAATAAAGGAATAGCATTCTTACGCTTTTCAAACACGCTAATTTTGCTAGCACATGCTCGAAAATTACTTTTCTTTTATAGTTTGTACTGTTATCGCGCATGTTCAAGCACAAAAATCTTGATCGAAGATAATATCGTTTTAAATGGTTAATTATTTTGTATTATTATTCTCTTATTCTGTTGTGAAAAATGATTAAAATTGGGAACTTACTTTCTTACTTTCTTCGAAAGTGAACGCAGTGAAGTATTACCAAAAATATGGTCTAATACGTAAGTACCCGAAAGACTATGGAGCTTAGAAGAATAAGAAAAGTAGCGGAACTGCAAAACAGCATATAGATTTGTACGTATTCGTATTCTTAGGGTGGCGCCAACATAAGTGAAACTCTTTTGCCACGATTTTGAATGTAACTACTGTGGTTTGATCATCTAAATATAGTAATTAAATCTTTCGTTTATTTCAAGTGCACACGTTTTTTTTTAAGTGCAATATTTAATTCTTCTAAATCTACGCTAATTTATTTGTATTCTGCTATAGTCTTAAGCGTGATTAAAATCGCTTTGACTATAGACGGAATGTAGATTTTTTTTCATGATGGTCGCCTTGCACCTCGCGAAAGATGAAGAATAAAAAAAAAATTACTGAAACTTGCTGAAACAACTGAAAACTGTAGAATTACAACAATTTAAATATATTGAAAAAGTGGAATAGGAAGAAATTCCCTTTATTTTCCAAGAAAAACGGCGCAGAAAAGTGAAGAGGGAAATTGAATATGAAGAATTTCAAATGATTGTAAAAAAGAAATTAAAATAAGCGAAAGCAGTAAAAAATTAAAAATAAAGAAATAAATCATTTGAGGCTGAAGAAAATTAAGTACTAAAAAAAGCAACTTCATTATGGGAAGTGAAAAAAACTACGAAATCATTTATTAAAAATAAAACTGTAGAAATTAGCAATTTACTACCATTAAAAAAAGAATTCTGCTGACAGAGTTGGAATTAACCACGCCATTTATTACTTTTTGAGAAAAAGTTGCGAATCTTTACTATATTTATCACATTTCCCACCGGGCGAAATCAGTAAAATCTTAACTAAGCAAGAAATAAGAAATTCAATCCCTCAAAAAATTAAATTGGCCTAAAGAGCGAAGTCTAGATTTTGGAATATTACTATTTCAAGTATGCCGTGGGACCTTAAAAGCTTGAAGAATTGAAATGACTTCTGATTGTACGGACTTAAATATTTTGTTCCTATTTAATTAGATAAATTTAATGGCATATACAGCCTTCAATAGCTCAATTACTTTTATTTGAAAATATGTTGATGAAATAATAAAATGTATCACTACTGAGATACATCAAAAGCTTTTTTTTCCTTTAAAACTGTCTAAAAATAACTAAAAACAAGTTCAAACTCAGTAATACTGTACGATAGCGAATCGATTATATCATTAAAGCCTTTCTGAGTAAAAACGGTAGAATCTGAAGTTTTCATTATATTAATATAGCTGTACCTTGTCTTAGGAAACCGTTGTCGCTTAGGAAACTCACTTTTTATTGTATCCATTTACCTTTACCCCGTCTTTGGAGACCATCCTCGTTTAGGATGTTGACTCAAAGCTTTACCGTTTCTTTGGAAACCGTTCTCATTTAGGATGCTGACTCATAGCTTTACCCTGTCTTTGGAGACCGTCTTCATTTAGGATGCTGACTCATAGCATTACCCTGTCTTTGGAGAGCGTCTTCATTTAGGAGGCTGACTCATAGCATTACTCTATCTTAGAAACTGTCCTCGCTTGTGAAGCTTACGTTCATATTGTATCCGTATACCTTTACCTTGTCTTTGGACACCATCATTCATTACGGATACTGACGCACAGCTTTACCCTGTCTCAGTAACCTGTCCTTGCTCAGGATACTGGCACATAGCTTTATTTTGTCTACAGACACCTTTTCATTTAGAAAGCTGATGTATTTATTGTGTCTGCAAAGCATTACTCTGCTTTCGCCCATCATTTTCACTTAAGAAGTGACTTTTTTATTGCATTAAAATCGCTTTACTTTGCCTTCGGATATCGTTTGCGAATTAATTCCTTAATTATTTTTTGTTCATTTTATGTAAAAAAATATGCTCATATTATCTTTCAGCAAATTAATTATATGGATTCTCAGCTTTAACCATGTTTGATAAAAAAAAAAAGATATTAGCTTTAATGTCTTATAACTATGAATTTTTTAAATTTTTAATTTTAAATCACTTTCAAATCATAATTTACCCAATTATTAATTCCTTATGAATAACAAATATATATTTCAAAAATATTATCATAAGAAATGTCTGGTGTAAAATTGCAAAAGTAAATTTTTTCCCTTCAATTAAAAAAGCATCTTAAGTATTTCTAAAAACTGACATGTTATTAGTCTAGTAAAAAAAGTCTTCATTTTGACTCTTCCAAATAATTTGATAGAATATGGAATGTAACTGTATACAACTTTAACAGAGGTAGACTTTGTCATTTTATCAAAAAAATGCAGGTATATACTATATGTATAAAAATATCTGTGACAGAAAAATATGCAAGGGAAGGTAGCAATTGGAGTCCGAATAATATATACGCGTATTATACTAATTATATATATATTACTCTTATTAATTAGTGTATATATATATATATGTATACAGTAATTAATAATACTTCACAATATATAGAGTAAGTAATTTTTGTTTCTCCTTGTTCATTCAAACACTCATTGCCATTTGCACCAAAAACTTAACTCTTAGCCCTACTAAATAATTTTAAATCGTCAAACCTCACTTATTTTTACTCGTTAAGGCAATTGAATTTCAAAGATGTTTAGTTTTAAAAATACTCAGTTAAAAATTTTGTAACTTAACTCTAATTTTGTAACATTAGTGACCCACGAGCTAGTACTAAAAAAAATTTGAACAAAATTTGACCCACGTCTCAAAAGGTTTGCCATCCCTGGCCTAGGCACTTGATTGAGCTTCAAAATTACGATTTCTCTCACCAATAGATCTCGTGTCGCCTTTAAATTCATTGTGTTGATAAACAAATATTAATTATGTAGCCATGAGGTTGTATATAACTTTTATTTTTTCCTAAATCGAATGTATCTTGTTCTTATAAGTCTTTGTTGTTTTATACGAGTGCATTGTACCATGTAAATAATCATTTACTTGTTGCAAGACATTGCCATGTTATTAACGTATTGCGTCATGCTGCATTCCTTAGTTCAATGTTTACCAAAATAAAAAAAATTGAATTTATTTTGTTTTTCCATAAAATACAATGAAATAGTTATACCTTAAGCCTGGTATCTATTTTTATTTAGCCTTTGAACAAGAACATATGACAGATAGACGATGTAATACGGAAAGGCAAAAATAAAAAATTTAATAGTCAAAATAGAAGAATATATATATATATATTAGAAATCGCATATATAGGTGTATATTTCTGCAAAAAATAAAACGTTTCAAAAGTTGAATGCAATCAAATAAGAGAAAATCATTTGTTTTTTGATGAAAATTTGATATCATTCACAAATTTCTAAAATAAATTGATTTGAGACACCTTCTTCTCTTTTTGTTTTTACTACCAGTGGCGTAACGTACACCCCAGTAACCCCCGCATTGCGGGAGGCCCAGAGTTCTAGAGGGCCCAAAGTCTGACTTTGAAAAGTCCAAATGGTCCTGTTACGCCACTGTTAACTACTATAGCTAGTTTTCAATAATTGAAACCATAATATTGTTAAATCATCCTTGTATAGAGTGAGAGAGATATTATCTTGTAAATAAAATTAATTTTATTTTTATTATTTTGCCTTTTCAGGAGGTTGCACTATAGTTAGACCTTGGGAAGCTCTGGTTATCGGCATGGTTGCAGGTTTTCTGGTCCTAATTTCCATTCCACTGATTGACAAATTACACATTGATGATCCGACGAATACTTTTGCAGTACATGGCATTGCTGGTGCCTGGGGGCATGCTGGCCATTGGTTTGTTTTCAATTAAAGATAACATGAGGAATTATACCAGAGACCTTGATGGCCTGTTCAAAGGAGGTGGTTGGAAGCTTTTAGGGATACAAGCTATGTCCTGTGGAATTCTGTTCTCTTGGAGCATTCTAGTTTCTTTAATTTTGTTATATGTAAGTATCCAACAGACTTTCATTGGAATGATAGTCTGTGCTGTTTCAAATGGATTGCTGTAAAATCTTAAATAATGCTTTTCAGTAAATCCTGACCATGTGCGCGAAAAATTCTTAATTTTTTCACGACGACGTACTGATCAATGGAAAACATTATAGAGACGGATTGTTCACATATGCACATATGCAGCCAGTTGATGCACTGATGAATCGAGTTTCGTACTGGTACTACAGGTTTGCTCCCGTCTCCATGGAAAAGTCCATCTGTACGACCTGCCGTCCGATAAGGGGTTTGAGACTGATGCATACATGATACACCTGACGTGAAAGTGTTAATCTTATACCTTCTGTTGACAACTTTTACAGACAAAAGACCACAGAACATTCCTCAAACAGATTTCTATTGTCAGAAATCTTACCTTCTTGTGCGTCATCCCAATGGGAAGTTCTTAACTTTTAACAATTTTAAAGTTTTGCTAATCCTGTAGCAATAAGTTGTATTATTAGGCAATGGATTTGTCTTTCACTTTGAAGCGCTGAAACCACTCGTAAGTTTGCCATGAGATAGAATGTTCTTGATAATTTATATTGTTATATTAGAGAATTTAAATTTTTGATTATTACAGTTAATAATAGTTAGTGGTTTTTTCAACTTAATTTCTCTCCATTCTAGGTAAATTTCAAAGGACTTTCTCTTCTCCAACTACCTCACAATTTAAAAGCCACGCAGGAGATAAAATTTAAAAAGAGCTATCAGTCCTAACTTTAGTTCAAAGCATTTTTCAACATCTTTTTTACAAACATGTGTAAAAAATATTTTACCAAAAATTAAATCATGAAAGAATATAGTTATTTTATATAAAAACTAAATATATATCAAAAAGGAGGATAAAGTAATATGCGTGCTTTCTTTTTATTACATTAAATAATATCTCGTAAATAAATCTTAATTATCAAAAATAATTATGCATAAACACATTTGATACGTACAAAAATTTATTAATACAAGTATTTCTTAAAAAATTAACAATTTTACTAGCAATTTCTTTTAAACTAAACTAAACTCAGTGGCACAACAGCCCATGAAAACAAGACCTAACTGATCCGATCTCAGTTTTTCTGAACTTGGGTGCTGAGGTGCATGAACAGATGTTCCGATCAGGTGGTCAGTCTGACATGAAACCCCAGGGTTGAGTTCCCAAGCAAGCTTTATTAAAATAGAATAGAATAGAATATTAAAAGACCGCGATTGTTGCAAAGCTTAAAATCCAACCAGGCATTAC
>BMAO01024476.1:0-58631 GCA_019973975.1 Trichonephila clavata
GAGATAACATACTTTACATACATGTGATAAATTCCAGAAAGCTTTAAGATTAATTTATCCATTAATTTTCCATAATTCTTCAATGTCAGTAGAAAACAAAGTACTCCTCTACACTATCGTTTCGTGGCCCATTATGACTTACGCTTGTCTAGTGTGGGGATATGTAGCTAATAGTAATGTTTAACTGCTCAAAATTTCTCAAAATTTTTTTAAGAATTATTGTACATTCAAACATGTACACCAGACATGCTGATATTCATAGATAATTCAAAAATTATATTAAAAAACATGCTGTTAAATGTTTTGATTCATTACCACTCCCAAATAATATTATTATTCTTAACTTGGAAAACTATGTACCACACGGATAATACCAAGAGACCAAGAAGAATTCTCCTTGACTCTTACAGCCTCCGTAATGTCAAATTTCTTCATTTGCTGGTGACAAATGATTTTCTAAATGAGTAAATTTCTTCCTGTAATTTTCATTTTTAATAACTCGTTCCAAAAATCATAAATTCTACTCTGCCCCCACACAGGCAATATTTTCAATCTTTTAACAACTTCAGGGCAACCATTTTTGAGCCATCTCACCTCACCTTCTTAACTAATAGAAAAGCAGGCACTTAGCAACTCCAGGACTCACTTTACTCTAATTTGAAACGAAACGAAAGTTAGAATTATCGAGTGCAAGCGCGAAGCGCTTATACTCAGTTTAGAAGAAAAGAAAATCCATGTAGAGAGTAATTAAAAAATCAACGTGACGGACGGCAGGCCGGGCGACCACCTGTTGATGGCACTTGCGTGCAAGTGGAGGAAGAAGTCAGGATCTACACTCTGATTCTGAAACCCCTCCTCACCTACGCCTCCCCGGTTTGGGGACATGCAGCAACGACCAATATTAATTTTCTAGAAACTACTCTCAAAATTTAATTATCAGACAAATCTTAGATGCTCATTGGTACATGAGAAATGAAGATCTCAGAAGAGACTGCAATATCAAAACTATTAGGCAAACCATTAGAAAAATAGCCAAAAATTTCTTCAATAACGTTGACAATCACGAAAATCCTACTCTCCTGAAATCACCCCATATAATACCTATTCTTTCATCAGAAGACCAAGAGACATCTTGGTCAACCCTCATTTTGATTAATAAATAGTTTTCATTAATTTAATTTTTTCATTTATTTAACTCTTTCTTAATTTTTATTTCTCCTCGCTGTCCAACCATTGAACGGTAGGAATGCTCTGATTGGCTGATGATCTTCCAAGATCTACATATAACCCTTTAGCCGAACTCCTGTGTCGGCCAATAGGATCACAGCCTCTCACTTAAAGCCAAATTCTCTCTCTTCTATGTTAATTTTGTATTCCTCTGATCTTCGGTCATTTGCTGCTCTCGGATTGGCTAGGATTAACCCCGCCTACTTCCAGATTAACGTTTTTCACCTGCTTTGAGCTCTTTTTAAGAGCGTTTTATTTAATTTTAATTTCTCACATCTGAAAAGTATATAATTTTTATTAATTTTCAAATGCAATAGTTTTTAATTCTATTATTTTTCTTTACACTGGACAATAATTAAACTCATTACAGTCACCTAAAAATACCTGACAGGAGATTAGAGTTTGTAAAGGACTATGTGCTCCAATTGCTATTCCGAATTGAAGAAGTCAGGAAGGGAAAACGATCGCCACACAAAAGAAGGACAATCAATCATGAGCGGGTGAGCAGTGACAGTTCACTCTGAGTCAGTCTCGGCGCAGTAGAGCGTTTGATGTTGTTAGTGTATGAAATTAGTGTTTTATGTAGTAATTAAGGAGGTTTAAGAGGCAAGGCCCACTTTGTGGTAGCATATGCATAATTTAAATTTGGATGTGGATACGTGGATAATGTTTGTGCTTTGATAATGGGGTTCTCGTGATTTTCTATAGTTCTAAAAACATTCCTAGCTAACTTAGTGATGAAACTAGATATCGACTCCATGTGTAAATCGTTCTCCTCCAATTTGACTCTGTCTGCAAGCACCACTTAGACACTCCCCTTTACCACGTCCGTTCCACCCAACAGATTGCCTCCTCTCCACACAGGACTGCTACTTTCACCAGGCACCAATAGACTCTGTGATATGGGATGGAGGCTCGCTTCTGGTGAGCTAAATATCCAGAAACGTCAAGCGTGGTTAGGAACATTATCGCCAGAAAAAGGCCCTTGGAACAGAACTCCTCAACACATTGTTAACCCTCCCCAAAAGAGGGTTATAGGTATCCAGCCACCATCTCCCGTTGAAAAGAATGAAGTGATTGAAGACATTAGCGTAAAACATAAAAATTAGAGTTTAACATAAAAGTTCAAAATCTTAGTTTCTCGGCTCCGCATGCATAAAAAAAGGTGAAGAAGTTCCTTGATGTTTCTACTTGTATTGTTGTGGAAAAAATATTGATTGGAGAAATATAGGAATTTATTGAATATCTACGAATAAAAAAACCTCAAAGATTGGGTTTAAAAATGAATAATTTGAGCATTTTTTAAATGTTTTAGTGTTTTTTCATTTGAGCATGTCCAATAAATTTAAGAATGCAATTATAATTAATTGTTTTAAGAAAAGTAAGCTTGCTTTATATTTAAAAAGAGTTTATAATATTATATTTATAAATAAACATATTCAACTTTATGACAGTAGTTACTTTCCTAGAATTTTAAATAATATAATGGAACAGAAATGTTCATTTACTAATTTAAACTGCATTAATGATCCCTTTTAGAACATTTTAGTGATGATTTGAGAACAATAAAAACAAAAACTGAATTTAAAAATTTGAACATTCAATTCAAAACAAAAATTACATCATAATATTAGACATCTTTATTAAAAAGTGGTGCGTGGAATGCCACGCGATAGAAGTGAAACATCTTTGGCGACAGTGCAGAAAAATACATCTAAATATATTAAACTGCTGGTGGAACTTATTAAATTCAAAATTCATAGGCAACCATAAGCGAATCCCGAACTCTCTATCGCATAATTATCATTGTCATATAAAGCAAATGCTGTGGGGGCACTCCACGACGATCAAAACGTCTTAATTCACTCGTGGCCATCATGAATGGTGTAACTCTAACTCCTTCTCTGAAGTTTCTAAAATGCCCCAAGTAAATTGCTGGGAAAGAGAGCTCCTCAGCATGTTCATCAAATAGCAAGCTTCTTGGTACATTCGCTTCACCAGGAGCAATACGAAGATATTTCTCTTCATTCCATAACAACGTCTGTTGCTGGGCTGTAACACTCTCTTCAATAAATATATTTTCACTGACTTCATCTTGAAGAACTTGAGACCCACTCTGTTTGAAATTGAAGAAACTATCATCGATTGTAACATCATACATTCTGAACAGTGGAGTAGCTACTAAATATTGCAACCATGTTCTGATGTTTCTTTAGTAACTGTTGGTGCCAGTTGGCGAGAATTCTTTGTATAGATTTTGCTCCGAGCCAACTGTAGTAACCTTATATACAGTTCAAAAAGTTTAGCAATCCCATATGGTTGGGATCCGTTTTCGCTCATTAAAATTTTGTTGTTAAATTTATAGTGCATTAATTTATATCGGCAACAGTTACCAAACCCATCAGATAACTAGTTCTGTGAATTTTCCTCCGTTTGATGTGAACATTGACACAGTAATCATCATCAACATTCCGTGGCAGTCGATTGACCATTGTATTGACGGATACTGGAACATTGATTATTTGCCCTAATATTCCAAACTGACCGTGTACATGTCTCAATCGCCTAATTTGCATGAAAGGTATTCGTGGAGAAATGAGTCTTTCTGATACCATATCCAAAGTAGGAAGATGTGCTGGAATTTCTGCGTATACAAAACCATTATATTTTGATAGATTTGGTATACTTTTCCTATTTAAACTTTGTTGGTAACTGTAGCACACTTTAACGTCTTCTAAATTAATTCCCTGTAAAATATTTTGTAAAATATTTTTATGCTCAGCAACAGGCCGTTCTCAAATCATCTCTAAACCATAATCTATCACAAATCGAACACCAGTGACCGAAAGGATACCCCCCACACCAACTCCTGACGATATGTTTAGCAAAGGCGAACCCCCGGCCCCTCTCTTTTTTTTATTGTGACGATTTGGGGGAGATGGCATGGGAAATCACTACTTCCGTTCGTTTTCTCCCTGTTACGCAAAACTGGGCAAAATTTTCATTCACTCCATGAGCATAAAAGTTTCACATCAAAAATATTTAATCATTTATGAATTGCTTTAGAATAAATGCAGCTGTAGAAAAGCAAAGAAACAAGGACACTAAGGAAGTGTATACCGAATATGATGTTTAACAGTTAAACCTGTTAGAGGTTGAGGAAACTAATCGAAAGTAAAATCGTGCCATATAAAGATCGGAACTACGTGAAGTAGTGTAGTTTCTAATTGCAGAAGGTGAGTTTAATAGGGTGACTATTGATAAATATGGCGAGCACTGATTAGGTTGAACATCTTGGAACATATGGTGTAAAAGCTTTCGTGAAGGACGACAAACGACATCAGATCTCCACGATAGTGTTCGCCCACACTTCTCCCGTGAAACTAATGCAACTAAAAAAATGCGTTGGGAAATATTTGAACATCCACCTTACAATCTGGATTCATCACCCTGTCATTTCTAGGTCTGTAGGCCATTTAAGATAGTATTAGGTTTCTATTTGGACGATAATGTGAAGGAAGCTTGGAAATTCTTTCAAAAAAATCAACCACTTTTTTCTAAAGTAAATACATAGACCTGCTGCCGAAACGATGATGCGTGAAATTATAATTTAGATATGGGACGGAGGGTTCCTTAAGAACCCAGTGCCCAATGACCCTTAGCGCATAGATGCGTGTTATTACTCCTAGGGCGTTTTCTGTTCTTTTGAGCTACAAACATTCATTTTTTTTCATTTCAAACATCCCTTATAAAACCCAACTTGTTGGTAAAATAACGTTGTCAGTAATATTTGTCAAACTATTTATTATAGTTATTCCGGAAAGGACGACACTTATAACAATATTTCTTGATGTGCAATTAAGGTCAAATGTAAGCGAGTGCTTAAACTAATTACGGAGCACATTTTCGGACAGAAAAATCACTCTATTTTCATAAAAGTTTGTAACATTGTAACTCATACATTTGTTTCATATAAAGCGTTTTTAAAATTTTAATATATTTTATAAATAATTAATATTAATATATGTAAAGGATAGTCCACATTTAGCATTACGATATAAAGAGAAAAAAATGGAAAACACATTTTACAACTGAGAGAAAAAGTACATGATCTCAAATAAAGATTAGGAGCATGAAAAAATAAGGGATTCACTACCGCAGGAGTGGCCAACCCGCGGCACGCGTGCCACTCTAAGATTAATTGAAAATTTTTAAAAAGAAATTGATAACCATTTTTTACAATTTAATTGTAGTGGCGTAGTCTCACAAAAATCCTGAAAATTTGGAAAAAAATATGTTGGCGAAGAAGTGTTTTCTGCAATGAACATAATAAAATAAATATCACTTAAAAATGCCTATACGCATCCTAATCTTGTCAGCATCTGTAAGAGCTAATCCTAATATAGATGATTTGGTAAAAAAAGTAGTAATTCCAAAGCCACATTATGTAAATGCTGAGCGTTTAATAAGTATTTTAAATTAAATGATTCATGTTACTCATTTGTATTTTATGTACAACTCAATTGATTAAACTTGTAAAAAGTTTATTTACAACAAAACCTAATTTTGTACTTTCGTCTTATTTATTATATTATTGGTAAATTGCTACATAGACTTGAATGAAACAATCCGCTGTTTGAAATCACGCCTCTCACCTTCAGCCCAAGTCCGCAAATGTCACAACATGATTAATAGGAAAACCGGAGCCCCCATGCCACTCTTCATAATAATTTGTACCAAATCTGAAAACAACAAATCTCTCTACAGAATTAAGGAAATTAACAACATGGAAATCATCGTGGAATCCCTCAGGAAGAAATACGGGGACCCACCCAAGTGCTTCCATTGCCAGGGGTTCTTTCATTCCTCTAAATTCTGCACTCGATCCCCCAGATGCGTAAAATGTGCAGGTGACCACCTGACAAAGGAATGCACCAAGGGCATCAACGAACCAGCCACATGCTGCCTCTGCGGAGGTGATCACCCTGCAAGTTACCTACAGTGCCCAAAAAATCCCAATAACATGCCGAAAAAAGAAGACAAAATAAATAAGCAAATCGAAGGAAAGGTTTTTATCTCCCCACCTCCACCTGCTACAAATGCCTGGGACGAAAGATCCAAAGCCCAAGCCGCCAAGAACAGCCAAAAGCCACCATTTGTCACCAGACAAATCGCTCTGGCCCAAATAAAAGCACCAATTCAAGCTGTACAGCCCGAACCTACCCCCTCTACTTCGCAGTCCCCCCCAACTCTCAAGCTCACCTATACAAGACATTCCTGACCTCTTCGCCCAACTTAGAGACCCCGAAGTAATAGATATTTTCAACAGCCTCCAAACCTTCATTCAAATAGCAAAACAACATAAAACCAGATCCGCCCGCCTATCTGCCCTCTTTCAATATATTTACAGCGATAACATTCAATAGAGTACGCTAAAATTATACATCATTAAGAATAACCTCCTGGAATTCTCAAGGCCTGAGGACACGAGTTCACGAACTTGAAGAATACATTAACGACTGGCACCCAGATATCATACTCGTCCAAGAGACGCAGCTCAGGCCATGCGATCAAGTGACGATCCCAAATTTCACTCTTTACCGTACCGACCGCATCACACACAGAGGAGGAGGTACGGCGATTTTCATAAAAATAAGTATTTCGCACACTCATATCTCCATTTCCAATCCAGGTATTGAAAATACAGCCATTATACTCCACAGAATTAATGAGAAACCACTAACTATCATCTCAGCATACAGACCCCCCAGATCAAAAATTTGTGACCTAGACCTCCAAAAATTTGTTCGAAATAGAGACTGTTGCCTCGTAATAGGGGACCTAAATACCAAAAATAAATATTGGAACCCACATCCAAGGGTAAACCAGGCCGAAACCGTTATCTATAACTTCTGCAATAAAATGGGAATTTCTATCAACGCTCCCACAGAGCCGACAAGGTTTGATGCTCATGGAGTCAACACCACCTTGGACATTGCTCTGGCCAAGGGACTTCACGCAATAGCTTCCACATCAATATCCGAACTCACTAGCGACCACAATCCAGTAAACTTTGATATCTCTCTGAACTACTTCAGCTCACCCTCCCTCAGTACCTGCTCCTTTCCGAACTGGACCAACATTCAAACAGTACTCACCGAATCTATCCCTGGGAACCAAGCCATTTCAAATGAAGAGGATATCGAACAATCCATCATCAATCTTAACAGTAAAATCCAGGAAGCCATTCATACAACAAGCACTTACAAAGCCATCAACCACCCTGTTAGCATCATCCCTCGTCAGCTACGTGAAAAAATTAAACAAAAAATAGACTTATGAAGGAATGGCAGTAAACCAAATACCCTCCATTCAAGACCCAAGTTAATAGAATTCAGCGTGAAATCAAATCTGCAATCAATAAATTCAATAACCACATCAAAAACATCCAGCTCCAACAAGTAAATACCGATGATAATTCTCTTTACAATCTCTTTAACAGGAACAAAAACAAGCTCAGCCACATTCCTCCAATCCTAGGCCCCCAAGGCCTGGTTTACAATACCGAAACGAAAGTGAAGGTTTTTGTCACCTCTTTGGAAAACTCCTTCACAGAAAACCAAGACCCGCACGACGACTCAACAATTGAAGAGATCGAAGAACCGTCAGCGGGTTCCTGACGAATAGAGTCACCACCATCCCCCCCCCCTCACCTCACCAGACGAAATGAACATTATTCTCCGGCTGGATAATAAGAAAGCCCCTGGACCAGATGCCATCAAGAATATTCCACTGAAAGCCCTCCCTTTAAACGCCATTACGAACATAACCAAGATCATTAACAAAAGCATCATCTTTAATTATTTCCCGAAGGCTTGGAAAACAGCTAATGTCACAGTACTCCCGAAACAAGGGAAAGATGAAAAGCTTCCAGACAGTTATAGGCCCATCAGTTTGCTGAGTTTGGTCGGAAAGATTTATGAGAAAATCCTGCTCAAAAGATTAAAGGCCTTTTGCGACGACAACAACATCATTCCGAACTTCCAACACGGTTTCAGGGAAAACACTTCTACACTTCACCAACTGCTCAGGGTGAACAATCAAATTATTGATGGCTTCAGCCAAAAAAGCATCACAGGGGGTGTTTTCCTGGACGTCCAAAAGGCCGACCGTATTTGTCACGATTGGCTGGTGTACAAGCTCATCATTCTCAAATTCCCTACCTACCTAATTCACATCATTAATAGCTATCTACAAAACAGAATATTCAGAGTCAAAATAGATCATGTCATCTCAGCAAATGGAGTCATAAAAGCGGGTACGCCACAGGGATCTCTCCTCAGCCCCCTGCTTTATAACATCTTTACTAGTGACTTTCCATCCCATCCTTATTTATCAATTCACCTTTTTGCCGACGACGCAGCCATCCTCTTCACCGAAAAAACAGAATCTGAAGTTAAGATCGCACTTCAAAACTATCTCCATATCCTAGAAAAATGGCTAAGTAAATGGAAAATCGCTATCAATACCAATAAATCCCAAGCCATCATGTTCAGATGTGTTAATCCAAGCCTTCCAAGCGACCCTTTCCTGCTTTTTAATAGGACAATAGCCTGGTCTACAAGCATAAAGTACCTTGGTCTCACCCTTGATCACAACCTCCGCTACATCACGCATCTGCGAAATTTAAAAATCAACTATTGGAAAAAATACTTCTCAATCATTAATATAATAGGAAAAAGATCTAAGCTTGCCCTAAAGAATAAGATTCTAATTTATAAAATTTACCTCCGGCCTTCTCTTCTCTATAGATGCCAGATATGGGCAAACATAGCAAAAGGCAAAATTCTTCTAATACAACGCATACAGAACATGTCTAACAGAGGCATCGCAGGCATTCCAAGTTACATTCCAGTCTCGGTCATTCACGAGGAGCTAAAAATAGAACCGGTATCAACATTCATCTCGAAGCTACACCAAAATTTCCATTCAACAATAGCATCGCATATCAATCCCACTATCAACAGCCAAGACCAATTCAGGCACCACCGCTCGACCACCCACCGCTTTCCTGTGAAAGCAACATTCCTACCCTCGGCAATCAACTGAGTGTGACGCACTTGCATTCTTGAACGAAACTCGTTTCGGCGAGTGAAGTTCAAAGTTCTCCATTCGGATGGGGACTCCGTCCCCCCTCCTACTTTCCCTGCGGGATTGCTTTATTTTTGTTTTTGTTTTTATTTTGTACTATAGAATCAGAGAAGAAGCTGAATCCATCAGATGGATCTTGTAAGCATATATCCACGTAGGTTAAATTCATATCAAGATAAAGGGCAGAGGGATATGAGTTACTTCAGTCCATTGAAAGTCGGCACTCTTCCCAAAGATGCTGGCTACCCCTGCTCTTCACGATAGGTTAAAATATATATAATACTAATGTTGGAGTACCTTAAAGTACCGACTACTTGCGACGACATTTTTTTTTAAGAAAATGGAGATGGGTTTTTTTTTGTTGTTTTTAGATTTGATTAGTACATTTTAAGAAAAAGATGCTAAAATTAAGAAGAGATAGAAATTTTTTTTTTTAAATAAGGGAAAAAATTGGTAAAAATTTACTATAAAAACATACACGCGGAACTTATAACAATATTCTGAACCAAAATATGAACAAATTTTCAATTCATTAATTCATTCAATGAGTTATTCCTTTTTGAAATGACCGTTAGGATAAGAAATATTTTAATTTTTACAAAAGCTATAGTACATTATCTTAGTTATTATATTAAATTTTTTTTTAAAAAAAACAGTGATTATTAGGGACTGAAATTTTGTAATAAAACAGTGATTGATAAATCTGAAGGTTAAAACACTTCTATTATTATACAGAACGTACACAAAAAATTTCAGTTAATTATTTTCAAAACTTTTTTAGCAATATCTGCCCCCCTTTGAACACTTTAAAAAACAAATTTTTTTGGGAGTAAAACGCATATTAAAACATGACATCTTGCTTAAAGTAATGGCGTCTGCTATTACTGAAACACTTGCAGATTTTGTTCTAGTGAACAGAAAATAATAAACTTGATATTTTTATACAGCTAATAAGATGACCTATAAAATACAATCAGCAAAAAATTTTGGCAAAAATCACAATTTTAGAAACTTTTTGATAAACTTTCTGATTTCAGGTATAATTCTGTAACATTCACACAAGGAAGACAAGTCTTAAAAAACGTTGCACTTCAATCACATTTAGCATCGATGCGTACAGCGCCACCTGGCGCATCTTCACTTTTGTCACCAGAATTCTGATCCCGTTTTTAAATTCTCTTTCAGAGAACATTCACTCACTACCATATGGAGTTTTTAAGATCCAAAGGAATACACTCTTGAAAATAGTTTAGAAATGTTTAAATAACTAGTTTTCTAACATAAAAACTAATACTAAAAGCATTTATAAAATTTATGGAAATTTTTTTTTATTGATAATTATATGACATGTTAAAATGAAATATATTCATTAATGATCAAAAATTTCAAAGCAGGAATTAGCATAGTATAAAACAAATTCTTTTTTATTATTTTATTAGCTACACCTTCTATTATATTCCAGTGTTTATCTAAAACAGTAGGTTATTGTTTTGATTAGAGGAAACTCATTAACTACCAGATATAATGCATATTTCACTCTCTCTCTTTAAATAACTTTAGTTAATTTGAACCTTTCTGCAACATTTCCTTTAAAAACTATGAGAAAAAAGGCCATTTAAAACTTGAAGTTTATTAAAGAAGCGAAAACAAGAGAGAGTTCTCCGTAATCTTTAAGTATTAGCCTTTTGCTGAGGTCACATCTTTAAAACAAATATTACAATTAACTTATTATTGAAGTTTATAAAAACTTTAATTATGTAATTAATTAGCAATTTGAACCAGTAATGTGGAAATCAGAAATAGTAAAAGTGATAAGATCATTAAAAAGTAATCAAAGAAAAATTGGGGAAAAAAGGTGATATTTATTTAGTAAATGCGAGAGAGAGAGAGAATGGAATATTTTTAATAAATCCTTTACCCTACTAAGATTTTAATCTGTTAACAGGGGATCGTAATTCGATCTTATGGAAGTAGTGGATAAGGTAATGTTAATTTGAAGCAATAATCCTCAAATATATGGGTAGATAAAAAATATTATTTAAATGAGTACCAAAACAACTTGTAAATGTCAACACCACAATTTCATCCCTTTTTTCTTCAAAAAACTCTGCTATTCCGTACGACATTCGAGTCGCTTTGATTTTTTAACCTTAAGATTTCCATGACGTCAGTGACTTCGTAGGAAGGTTCTCTTATGTACAGCTCGCAGCGCCATCATACATTCTCATGATACTCAGCAGTTCTACAAATACACTACAGACAAAAAGTCGTATTAAAAAAATTATAGTGTTCTTATCTTCGAATAAAATTATCTGGATAATGTCTAATGAAATGGTTCACTATGCTTATGTTGCAATTAGATGTTTCTGAAAAAATAGAATTATAATTGACAATTTTACTATTAACTTCCGTCTTGCTTCCATTAGACTTGTTTAAAAAGTAACTGTAGAAAAATTAGAATTAAATGGTGAGATTTATTTAGTAGATGCGAGAATCGAACTTTTTAAAGGAAAGGTTCAAACAAGATATCAAAGATGTAGAATACTAACATCCAGGAAGATGGGACAAAAACATGCCAGCCGACTATTGTTGGATTTTAACACCAGATAGGCCTGGGATTAAACATGTAACGCCGCACTCATTCAAAACATATAGGTAGCGCTGCAACTCTCTCGATCTGGGTATTTAAAAAAATATTGATCATACTGGATATGAATTCAAAAGTTGCCACTACTTTTAATTTATTATTTTGTAAATATTAAGATATTGCACTAATTTCATATGCATAATTTGCCGGAATTCTCATTTAAACCTAAGCAACAAAGTACTTCTCTACACTGCCGTTTTGCGGCCCATTTTAACTTATGGTTGTCCTGTGTGGGGATACGCAGCAGATTCTAACATCAATCTCTTAAATTCAGCCCAAAACTCCCTCATTAGAAGCATCACCAAAATTTGTAGATACACCAAAAATAAAGAAATTTATAAAGTTCTCAAAATTCCTATCTTTAAAGTTCACATTCAAAATTTAGCCATAAAGTTTTTCGACAATTTACCTAACATCAATAATACTAATATTTTAAACCTAGAAAACTACAATCCTAATATCAATAGTAAGAGACCCAGAAGAATTCTACTGGACTCCTACAATCCCCCTTAAATTAGTTTAGAGGGTCATTCCCATTTGGCCTATCAAAATTTTTCGCATTTTCCCACGTCTTTAACTGCTCAGTTACTATAATTTCTCAGTGAACCACACAGGCAACCAACTTCTTTTCATGCTTATTTTTATTTTTAATTATCTCTCCGACGCCAGGACAGCGAATAGAGTGCTATCTCACTAATCCCCTTTCAGCAATAACAGACGAGCTCCTCGTCCGTTAGCAAGAACAAACTAATTTTATCCAGTTCCATCTATCACCCTGCTTAACCACAACTACTTTCTACATCCATCACAATCTTTCAGGACTCAAATTCCATTAAGGCCTATCAACAACAAGAGCACAATACAACCAGTATGGGACGGAGAAACGCTTCGCGTTCCAGTTTCCCAATGATGATCAGCGTCAATTCAATTTCATATGCATGTCACGCTTTGTTTTGTAACTAAAACTGAATTTGTGGATTAGCTTTATTCCCTAACATAAGATAATATCAAAAGGTAAAAAAGGGAACGAACGTACCTAAGTAAAAACTGTTTTCTTGAGCAATTGAAATAGGTTTCCAACTTTTATGTACACAAGCATGCTTTTTGCTCCTTTTGATCAATCGTCTATTTTATTTAAATGCCTCGATTAAAACAAATTCATTTTCCGTGAAGCTCGAAATATGTCCGAACGTGTGTCTTTTTGAGCACGATTCATTGAATTACGACCTAAAATTCAACATGAACGATGCTATACGAATGCCCGATTTCGAGAAGATGGATGAGGGCCAACCAGATGAGGAAATATACAACTACCTTTCCCTCGTCTGCAGTTTTGTCAGATTAGGAAAATCGATTGAAATACGTCAATGATGTCCTGGAAGTCCAAGACCCCAATTCCCAGTTTTCGACAAAACTGATGAGGAGAAGCACCGAGAGCAAAAAACCAAACTGGAGATCGAACTACAATCCCTATTAAGTGAGATAGCTTTGTTTCTTTCTCAATTCCAAATTGTCCAACTCCCACCTTTAAAAATGATTAGAATGCTAAACCCAAAACCAACACAAGTAATAAAAGTAAAATTATTGAGAATGAAGCAAAAGATAATTTTAAGCTAAAAATTAAAAATAATAAAAACTCAAAAGTCGAAAATAACGAAAATGATCAAAATAAAACTAAACGCAGCAGACAGGAGGTGTTCAAACTCCTCAAAAATTTGGCCCGCATAACGAAGGAATTACCTTCGGTTCAAGTTTGCACAACTAAGAAAAGCTTTGCGGCTTCAGAAACCGCGAAAAATACGGAAGATGCAAGTAATCCCCCTCTTCCCCTTCCCACCAAAAATAAAATCTATAATGATACGAATTAATAAAAATTATAATTTGACACTTCAGGAAATCTATAGAAAATACCAAACACGGTAAATAAAACAACCGGAGGCTACATTAAGATTCAACGGAAGTCGCAAGACGATAAAGAGAATATCACTAAACAGAATTTAAAAAAAGCCCACTTTTTACCATTGATCCCGCCGCCAATAGACCTATTAAGGTTATAATAAAAGGGTTGCCGGCAAATACAGATGTCACTGATATCGAGTCCGACCTTGCAGAACAGGGGATTAACATTAAGAAAATCATGCAAATATATGTAGAAAGTGGCAAGTGGCGTGGAAATTACGGAGTTCCTATCCGCGTAGGAGATGTACCTCCTCATCAGAATTTTTAGAATTAATTACTTAAAATGGATTTAAATAAAATTTAAAAGAGAGATATGAAATGAAATTAAAAAGAAACAATTAAATGGGCAATGGCATAAAGCCTGCTAAGAAAAACTGCGGGCGGACGAAGTCCGTCCACCATGGAACAGAGTACCCAATCAGCGGAGTCCGCTGGTGGGCGTGATAACAAAAGGCACGCTCTGAGATTGGTCGAGCGGCCGGTACAAGGGGAGATTCAGACAGCTGTCGCTGTAAGAATTCCTGAGAATGAAAAACTATTATGGAAAGAATTAAAAGGATTTAAAAATTTTAAATTTATTTTTAAAACTTTATATGGTACTTACTTGCACAAATGCCAAATAACAACCTCATCTTGAATGAAAGGCGAACGGGCAATGGGTCAGCTCGCGGTAAGGAAAAATGAAAAGGATTGGGATATATGGATTTTCTCAGTTCCAGCCTAGAGGCGTCTAGGCTTCAGTTATGAGGTGTTCCTATGAAAGGGTAAATAAGGTGAAAAAAGAGAGAATGAATCGACTGAGCTAAAAATAGCATCAGCGGTCAGGAGGGGAGGTGTGGAGGATTCGTTTCGGTAGAAACGAAGAAACAGTTTTTCGTCTTGCGTTCTTCACATGGTGGGGCTGGAATTTTTAGAAAACGGGGTGAATACTGGAAGCTTGATGAGGCAATCGATAGATTGAATGTGACAGGTTCACGAAGTTGATTTGCGAGCTGATCGTCGGGTTGTCATGGTTTTGAATTGAGGAATGGAAATTTGAAGACAGGTTAGCTATGAGGGTGTGGATGGGTTCGACGCAAAGTTCTTCGTGAAGTACTGCTCTAGGGATGTAGCTTGGTGCTCTGGCTATTATGCGTAATGATTTATTTTGGAGTCTCTGGAGGGTCGTCAAGATGCATGTTTACAGCTGAACCCCAGATGGGGCATGCATAGGTTAGGATGGGGTGGAGATACGTTTTATAAATTAAAATTCTGTTTTTTAATGAAAGCCTTGATTTTTTGCCGATTAGATCTATGAGTGTGAAGTGTTTGGTCCAATATTTTTTTTTGGTTTCAGTGAAGTGAGGGCGGCAGGTTAGCTTGTCGTTAAGGGGGAGTCCGAGATACTTGGTTTCGAAAGTCCAGGCTATTGTTTCATCAAAGAGTTTCAGGGTTGGGGGCATGGTCTGGCTTCTTCTTTTTCTGAAAACTATTGCATTCGATTTTCTGTGTTTATTGCTATTCTCCATTTCGTCAGCCAGGTTTCCAGGAGGGACAGGTAATTTTGGAGTGTGTGAGCTGCTTGTAAGGCGGTTTGTCTGGTACTTAGGATAGCAGCATCGTCGGCAAAAAGGCAGACGGTGACTAGTTGGGATGTAGGGAAATCACTGGTGTAAATATTGTAGAGGGCTGGAGAAATGATCGATCCTTGGGGCGTTCCTGCGGAGGTGTGGTGGTCACTTGAGTGGGTGTTGTTGATTTTTACGTTAAAAGTTCTATTGTACAGGTAGCTATGGATAATTTTGATTAAGTAAGTTGGGAAATTTAGATGGATTAATTTGAAAATAAGACCGTCATGCCAAATACGGTCAAAAGCTTTTTTGACGTCCAGGAAGACTCCAATGGTGTATGATTTTGAGTTGAATCCCTGGATAATTTTGTTAGAGACTCTGAGCAGCTGGTGTTGGGTAGATGTATGCAGACGGAAGCCGTGCTGAATGTCCGGAATGATATGATTTCTATTACAGTGATCGTTGATGCGGGTGAGTAAGATTTTTTCAAAAATTTTTGCTAAAGAGCTGATGAGACTGATGGGACGATAATTTTCCTTAAATTTTGTATCTTTTCCTTTTTTAGGTATGACCGTTACTTGAGCGTGTTTCCAATCGGTAGTGAAGTAGTTAAATTGAAGGCTTCTGTTGAAGATTTTCGTAATGTAGGTTATTGCATTTAATGGGAGTGATTTAAGAGCTATGTTTTTTATTCCATCTTTTCCAGGGGCTTTCTTATTAGGTGAATTGAGGATGATTTCCATTACTTCTTGTGGCGAGGTCAATGGTGCGGTGTGGTGTCTGGAATTGCGGTGCATGAAATTATCTACTTTTTCTTCAACACGCTCAATGAAGTCATCATCATATGGTTCCGGATTTTCTTGGAATGAGCCTCTCCAGGTAATCAGCAAACAAATTAACTTTGTCCTTAGTACTATAATGAAGGCCCATGGGGCCAACGATAGGAGGGATATGAAGGGTATTATTTTTATTACTATGGTATTTAACAATTTTATAAAGAGAATCGTCATCAGGGGAGGCTTCTGCAAGCTTTTTGTCCCATTGGGCACTGTGGAAATTTTTGAGTTCATTTTTAATTTCTTTTTGCAGTTTATTAAGTTGGGTCTTGTAGGGGGGATATATTTAGTGTCTTGCCAGTCTTTGCGAAGTCTATTTTTAATCTTAATTTTTTCCCTGATGACAGAGGGGATGCAACTAAGGGCTTATTAATGCTTTTAAAAGTACTACTATTGTTGAAAGCATTTTTAAAGGTAGTATTAAAATTTTGAATAGAGTTATCAATGCCATCGGTATTAGAAATTTTGGGGTTGCCTGGGAGAGTGCTAGTTAAGATGGTTTGAAATTTACTCCAATTGGGGAAAGCATAAGTACTAAGGGCAGGTGAGGTAAAGTTATCCAAGCTCACCTCAAAGAGAACAGGATTGTGATCACTAGAGAACTCGGGAATGGATGAGACTTCAGTAATGGTCATACCTTTGCTGATGGCCATGTCGATAACTGTATTATGTTGGCTTTTATGGAAGTGAGTTGGCTCGAGCGGAGCGCTGAGGGAGAAACCGATACTGTCACAGAATCTTCGGATGGTGTGGCCAGCTACGTTCTGTTGAGCGTCAGGGCTCCAGGAAGCATGTTTGGCGTTCAGGTCGCCGGGGACGAAGACGTAATCTTGGTTCCTGAAGAGCTAGCTGGTGAAGATCCTGCGGAAGTAAGGGTTTTCTCGGTGGTCGATAAGCTGAGATCACTGTGATAGTTTTTTGTTTGGTCTTTCAATTTTAATTGCTGAGGTTTCGAAACTGGGGTTATTAATTTTGATTTCGTGATGCGGAATGGTTCTTTTGATCAAGATTGTGGTCCCTCCACCACGGAAGGTGCGATCTGTTCTGTAAATATTGTAGTGGAAAAATGAAAAGGGTATGAAGTCATTTACAAAAAAGAGAGCTAAATAAAAATAGGTCCAGCCGAAAAGAGTACCGGGTTTCCCGAGAAAATTCAGGGGAGCCGATAAAAATTTTTATGACTGGGGAGAAGGTAAAAACAAAAGCTAAAAATAGAGGGTCCCGTACTACCATCTGGTGGCCAGGATAGAAGGTAGAGAATGAACTGAGCGCAAAATGGAATCCAAGAGGTCACCCTCCCGGTTCCTGACCGCGCTAGTTCATACTTCAGAAAAGAATTTAACCGTGACTCCCTGCACGGCGCTATGTAATTACTTGAGAAAAGAGGGGAGTAATGCTAAAAGATAACATTAAAAATGGCTAGTTATAGAAGTTTAAAAGTCCCAACGCAATTTATAGTAAATTTAGACCCTAAGCCTTTTGGCGAAGGGAAAATTTACAAATTGCTGATCGAGGATGGCTCTTGGTCTTTTAAGTGAGGAAGAAACAGCCGGATTGTAGGCTGGCTGATTTTGAATAAGTTCGTTGGGAACTTGAGGGATTTTATTGAAAAATCTTTTAGAGATGAGTTGCATATATGGAGGAGTAGGTTTTATGTTTAAATCGCGGTAAATGACTTCATTTCTGATGAACCAGGGAGCACTGACTATTTGTCTCAAAATTGAGTTGGTGAGCCTGTGCAACTTTCTAATTTGGCACATGCCAGCGGTCGCCCAAATGGGAGAGTGGTAGAGCGTGACCGGGCGAATGATGGAGTTAAAGAGCAAAACCTTGTGCCTGATCACTAGTTTGCTCTTTTTAGAGACAAGCTTTTTAAGCATAAAATGAACAGTGTTCGCTTTTCGGCGAGCCTGTTCGATATGATGGGCGAAAGTTAATTTTGCGTCTAGAAATAACCCTAGGTATTTGTAAACATTTACCCAGAGGAGGGGTTGACCAAAAATGGTGAATGGGGTTAATCCCACTGGTAATTGGCTTCTTCTCGTGAACATGAGGCAGGCACTTTTGGAGGCGTTAACTTTAATTTTCCAGTCCGTGAGCTAGAGCTCTAGCAAAGTGACGTATTGTTGAAGATTAGAGATCACCACGGAAAATCTCTTATTTTGTGAGATAATGGCAGTATCGTCAGCATACATTGCTAAATGGACGAAGTTAGCTTGCGGGATATCATTTACATAAAAGTTGAAGAGTAGCGGCGAGATCAGTGCCCCTTGCGGGGATGCCGCTTCTGATTGGTCGAGGGGAGGAGAGAATTTTGTCAACTCTCACTCTGAATGAGCGCGCGGAGAGAAAGTTATGAATGACCTTGATCAGGGGAGCTGGAAAATCAAATCGTATGAGCTTGATTATTAAGCCATCGTGCCAAATTTTGTCAAAGGCTTTGGCTACGTCCAGAAAAAGTATACCCGTGGCCTCATACTTGCCGAAGTCACTATGAATCAACTCCG
Source organism: Trichonephila clavata (assembly GCA_019973975.1). NCBI lineage: Eukaryota > Metazoa > Arthropoda > Arachnida > Araneae > Nephilidae > Trichonephila > Trichonephila clavata. The sequence goes on from BMAO01024476.1 coordinate 18,878, forward strand.
TTACTCTGAGCAGTTGGTGAACTGTCGAGCATTTGGGTCGAAAACCGCACTGCTGGGGAATAAGTAAATTAGCAGCAGCGCAGTGTTGATTCAGGCGTCGGAGAAGTATAAATTCATATACTTTGCTCAGACTACATAAGAGACTGATGGGACGGTAATTTTGGGGAAGGTCAGGATTTTTATCCGCCTTCAAGATAGGAATGACCACGGCAGTTTTCCAGGTGTTGGGGGAATTAATTGAACTTGATAAGACAATTACATAGGAAAGTAATGAATAAAAGAAATTTTATGGGTAGATTTTTAAGCATACGATTCGAAATTTGATCAAGGCCAGGGGATTTTTTCAACTTCAACTTGTTGATAAAAATTAATATCTCCGTGGGCGTGGTTTGGTCGATTGCTTGAGTGTGATGGGTAGAAAGGAAGTTCTCTACCTCTGTGTGTGAGCGTTGGACGAGGTCGTCATTTCCAACGTCGTGGTTTGGTTCGAACTGGGTTTGCAAGCTATCTGCTAACACTTCCGCCTTTTCAATAGGAGTGATAGCTGTACTGCCTAGTGCCCCCACAAGGGGGGGGAATGGCTTGAAAAGGCTTTCGTAAGAGGGAGGATTTCCTCCAAAGAGTGTTGTCCAGAGGCGAAAGTTCCTCAATGTGTTTTTCCCACTGTGAGCGGGAATGGTGTTGAATGTCCTTTGCTATCTCACGACTGAGGCTACGGATTTCAGAGTATGAATCAGGGCACCTATTTCTTTGCCAAATTTTTCGCAGCCGATTTCGCTGACGAATTTTGATTTTAATTTCAGGGGAGAGAAACTTCGGAGGAATGTTAAATTTTAGTTTTGAAGCCTCAGCAAAAGCTTCGGAAAATTTTTGATTGAGTTGGCAGATGGCCAACTCCATATTTTCTTTGCTGGTGAGGTCAATAGAGGGGAGGGTTTATTACTTAAAACATACTTGAAATTGTTCCAATTAGTAATTAACTGCTCTGGGTTTTTAATAATGGAGGTATTTAAATTTAGTTCTAAGATAACGGGGTAGTGATCAGAGCTGAGATCGTTAAAAACTCTGATACTATAATTAAAGGGGATGTGTTTAAACACAGCCAGGTCGATGATAGAGCCGCGATGTCCCGGTTGGGGAACATGCGTGATGGTTTGGGGGGCGACGATTTTCGCTCCCCGAAGGTTGCGGGTTAGATTACGCAGTTGTTGCCCATATCTGGTTGACCTGGTACTGTGCCAGCTCGTGTGAGCTGCGTTAAAATCACCAGCAATGATTAGATTATTTCCAGAATTAAAAACTTTTTTAAAATCCTCTGAAGGGAAATTAAGGCGTATATACGCTCTGATGTACGCCGAAATAATATTAATGGGTGGGAAATTATTAATTTTGATTTGCCCCGCAGTGGCATCCATTCCCTGCATAGCGGGAAGGGGGACACTGTGGTGAACGATCTCGTTTTTACAATAAATAGCGGTGCCACCTTGTGATCTGAGATGAAACATGCTGACTCTATCGTCTTTGTAAAGACGATATTTAACAATCTGGGGGTTGATACCTGGCTCGAGCCAGGTTTCCTGGACCAAAAACAAATCAAGGTTTTGCTCATGAACAAAATCACGTGCTTCATGGATTTTGTTACGCAATGAATTTGCGTTCCAGAAACCAATTCTTAGTGAATGCTGCACGTGGGCTGGGAAAGTTAGGCCGGGGAGGAACGAAGCCTGCAGTAGACTTCGAAAATTACGTAAGACTTGTCTACGTCCGCAGATGCCTCGCGGAATGCAGGCAAGGATTCCTTGAACGCCCTGCAGAAGACCTGCTTGTCGATACATTGTGTAACTTCAATAAGGACAAGCAGGTCCTTAAGAAGGCCGGCATTTATGCTGGCATCTTTGCGAGGGGCCGGCGTACGTGAGGATGCGCTAGTGGGGAGTGGGGTGGGGTGCTCCTGTGGTTTTGGTATTTTATTTTGAACTACACTGTTGTAGTTCAGGTTGGGGCTGACCCGTCGCACGTTCGAGACGTCCGGACGAGGTGCCTGAGGCTTCTTCTGCACATTCTAAGCGTTTTTGCCCTGGTTTTGCTTTTTAGCGTTAGCCGGGTGTTTTGGGCATCGGTGCCAATTTGCCGCGTGGTCACCCGAACAATTCACACACTTCATGAAAGACTCATACTCCAGAGTGCAATCTTTAGCAGAGTGAAGCCCTGCACATCGGACACAGCGGGGGGGGGGAGGTGGCATACCTCCGAGGAGTGAAACCACCTCTGACACCGCCAACACTGGTTCACTCTGTTTCCACGGTCGAAGGGTTTAACTTCGATCCGTGTACCGAAGAGCTCGGTAAAATCATAAATCTTGGGCGCGTTCATGCCATTTTCAATTTGAAGGTAGAATAGCGGCATTAGGGACTTGTCTGAAAATGCCGCATTTGGGAAATTTTGACTACTTTGAAGCCTTCGGCTTCAATTTCCTCCTTAATGTCTACCGGCTCCGTATTGGAGGGGAGACCGCGGATGACCACCTTGACAGGACGATCCTGTTTCAGTGTAAACGTTTTGAATTCAACGCCTGATTCCTCAAGCCAGGCGTTGAGAGCGCGATGCTCATTATCGTCCGCTACAGTGATTTTAAGGAATCGCCCTGTCATGATCGACTGTAGCGCTGGGGCTTTGATTTTCGCGAGAGCAATGAGTTGACGCTAATCCCCTTTTGGGTTGACAAAAAAGTTGGGAACGCGCGGTTTCTTCTCAGGCACCGTCACGGGTTGAGGTTCAATAACCTGAGTCTCATCCATTGCCTCTTCAGAATCTGCTCCTTCATCCGAAGACGCAGAGGCAGTGGGAGGGGGAGGAGTGGTAAGAGAGCGAGGTTTCCGCACAATAAAATGTTTAGCGGGGGGCTGAAGCCATCGGCATCAGTTTTCCTCCGTTTCTGCTTCTTCGACTTAGGGGGAAGAAGGGAGGGGAGGGAGAGCCGCTTCCGTTTTCTCCTCTTGGTTCTTCAATGGCGGGAGTTCAATGACCTTGTTTCGCGCTCTAAGCACGATCCAGTCTAAATCTTTCTCCGTAGCCGGGATTTTAAACAGGGGAAGTTTCTGTAGTAGATTGGAAACAATCTCACCTGACATTCCAAGTTCAATGTGGTAGCTCTGCAGGTTAGGATCTTGAGGCTTGGCTTGAGTAAGTTTACGGGCCCAAGCCGCGTAAACATTTCTGTCCTTGATAGTTTCCCTAAAAAGGTCAGAATTTTCGACGATGAAGTCATCGCCGACGGAAGCCTGGGATGGCGATTTCGCTCCCAGGTTTGGAGATGTAGTTGAAGGCGTAGAAGTATCTGTCCTTTCGGACCAGTTTTCTTGAGCACAGGACGTCATGCTAGCACGGTATCCGGAACCAGAATCAAATATATGCAGAGTGGTTAACGGAGTGCCTGTTTCCTTGTGGAAACCTAACCTACTATAGTGAAGATTGGCTGTAGCTTTAGTTGGCTTTACCTTAGCCCAGTGCTGCAGAATAATATCGTGAGGATTTTTTTTATTAGTTAAATAGAACTGATAACATGGATGTTGAAAAGAAATGGATGTGAAAAGAAAATTTTAATTGAAGGTAGCATTTTGAGTGTTTAGTATTCTTGCACTGTGCGCATCGGGGGGCCGAGTGCGCTTGCGTGCGGGTTTAATCAATATTTTTATGAGAGCGGCTAGCGGGAAGACTCATTTAGTCGGAGTAGGTGCGGTGGACAGATGGGTCTATTGGAGATCCAACACAGGAACCCGTGTTTCTTCTCCGTCTCACTTGTATGACGTGGGGAAGCAATTGCTTCGAAGAGAGTTCCGTTCAGGAGTCATGAGGGGTACAGCATCTGGTCAAGACCTGAAATGGAAAGAAAAAGAGGGAGGGGAAGAGGGGGATGTTGGAAGACCCCGGGCTGGGGTGATTAAAATATGTCTTGTATACTTGTTGAAGCAGCTGCATGTCTGTGTTGACCAGGAGTGATATTTGCCGCTTGGGCGATTGTATGATTACTGTGGGTGGGGACGTTTTGAAAGAAGGACGAGGACAGCTCCCTAATTCTGGCGTGAATTGGGCTTATCTTGAGATCAGCATGGATGTATTTCCTTGGGATGTAACGTGGAGCATTCAGCATTAGTCTGAGGGCGATGTTCTGTATTATTTGGAGTTCTCTGAGGTGGGTTTGAGCCGCCATGCCCCAAATAGGGCAACCATATGTAAGCAGTGGCTGTAGGTATTGGAGGAAAATCCTTCCCTTGTTTTGATTGGATAGGGTTGGTTTGAAGTAGAGTAGGTTTCGGAGTGCGGCCAGTCTTTGTTTGAATTTGCACTTGATTTTGGAGAGGTGGTTTTTGAAGGTCAGTTTTCTGTCAAGTGTAATACCTAAGTATTCGACTGACGTGGACCAGGAGATGGGTCTACCAAAAAGCTTGAGCGGTGGCATGTTGTTGTTGTAATTTCCTTTTCGGAAGACGATGGCGTGAGACTTGTCCGTGTTTATTTTAATTCTCCAGATCTTCAGCCAACGGCGAAGTAGGGAAAGATAGACTTGTAGGAGCTGTCTGGCCATTTCTGGTCCTGTTGACTGGCTAAAAATGGCGGCGTCATCAGCGAACAGGCAGATCTGTACCGTTGGAGATGATGGGAATTCGTATGTATATAGGCAGTAAAATATTGGGCTGAGTAGGGATCCTTGGGGCGTACCGGCCTCAATACGCCCTATGTTTGAGAAGACGTTGTTGAGTTTCACTCTGAAAGTTCTATCCTGGAGGTAGTTGTGGAGTATTTTTACGAGATATGGGGAAAATTTAGCTTGATTAGTTTGTAGACAATTCCGTTGTGCGAGACGCCGTCAAACGCTTTCTCAACATCGAGAAAGACTCCTACTGTTGGGGCGTACTGGTTGAAGCCGTTTGTAATGAAATTAGTGGCCCGCAGGAGCTGATGGCAGGTTGAGGTTTCGGTTTGAAAACCGTGCTGGAACGTAGGTATGATATTGGTTGCTGTGGTGAAATCTTGAACTCTTGTAAGGAGAATTTTTTCAAAGATTTTTGATATTGTTGATATGAGACTAATTGGTCGATAATTAGCAGAAAACACAGAGTGCAATAGAACGTATTCTATTGAAAAGTGATGGACACCGAATGAAATGCGGCAGCTAAGAACTGGATTGCGTCTGAATACAGCAGTATCAAAACTAAGCAGCGAGAGCAGAAGAAACAATTCGAACAGACACTGGAAAAACTCGAGCGAAAGAGAATGAAAAGAAGTCGGAGTAGTTGCCTGAAAATGCAGGGGTTTTGAAGTGCTTTGAGAGAAACTTCGCCGGCCAATCGGGTTGCCGTCTCTCGTGGGTGGGAGGGGCTTCTGGGTGGAAATTGGAAGTATGAAGTTTTTAGTTTTAGCAGAGGATGTGTTTCTGGGTCTATTTATGAGAGGGTTTAGAGGATATTTTTCTATTCTTTAGATTGCTCTATTGTCGTGGGTGTCGATGTTAGTAAAGAATTTGATGGCGATCTTTTTGATCTGAGGGTTTTAAGGTTTAGATCAAACCTGATATCATCGTTTCGGATGTACCAGTTAACTTTTGTGATGGTACGGATAATTAAGTTTTGAGCTCTTTCGATGATGTTTATATTCGAGTAGGCTGCATGACCTCAGATAGGGCAAGCGTAGAGGAGGGTGGGTCTTAGGATTTGGGTATAAATAAGCATTTTCTTTCTGAGAGATAAAAAGGATTTCCGGGAAATTAGTGGGTAGATTTTAGGCATGGAAATTCTGAAATTTTTACGTAATCGTATGATGTGTTGTTTGAAAGTGAGTCTTTTATCTAGAATGACACCAAGGTACTTGGTGTTTTGAGACCTGGGTATGTGGGTGTTATGTAAAAACAAATCTGGTGGTTTCTTTTTAATGTGACGAGAAAAGAAGACGGCCTCCGTTTTGCCTACATTAAGGGCAATTTTCCAGGTGGAGAACCAATCTTCTAGTCTGGCTAGGTGTTTGTGTAGTGCGTGGGTGATTGTTTTTAAATAACTGTACTGTACCAGGATTGCCGTGTCGTCGGCGTACATGCAGATTGTACAGAAGCTTGTCCTAGGAATATCATTGACATAAATATTAAAAAGTGTGGGGGAGAGGAGGGCCCCTTGCGGGTCTCCCGCGTTGATATTTTTCCGTGAAGAGTAGGAGTGGTTAACGAGAACAGCAAAATTTCTGTTATTTAGGAAGGAGTTTATTAGTTTAATTAAATAAGGTGGAGTGTTAGTTCTGATTAATTTATAGAGTAGGCCTGTATGCCAGACTCTGTCGAAAGCTTTTTGGATGTCGAGGAAAACAGCCCCAGTCGACTTATTTTCAGCGAAAACAGTTTTTACGTATTCCACCACACGCAGTAGCTGGTGTGATGTGGAAAGATTGGGCCTGAAACCGTGTTGTTGTGGTATCAGGATATCGTTTTGTGTGAGGTGGTCGTTTAGCCTATGTAGGATTATTTTCTCAGTGATTTTGCTGAGGATAGGTAGGAGCGAGAGTGGCCGGTATCAGTCGGCCAACGTGGGGTCTTTGCCGGGCTTTAGGATAGGTACAACTGTGGCTGTTTTCCATGATTGTGGGTAGAAGCCTATTTTTAGAATGTTATTAATTAGATATGTAAGTTGGAAGATGACAGTCATGGGAAGGTTTCTAACCATTTTATTGGTTATGCCTTCACGCCCTGGGGCTTTTTTGATTTTAATGTTTTTAATGTAGTGGAGAATTTCAGAGGGTTTAGCGTCACACACACAGTTGAGGTATCGTCAAAATTATTGTCCTTGATTAGGAACCGATCGACAAGCCTCGTGTGTTTGGTGTCATTTTCTGGATTTTGGATGTTGCTTAGCTTAAACTGATTTTCTAACGAATTTGCCAGCGTTTCAGCTTTCTGTTTGTCTGTATAGGCAATCCCGGAGGGGCCTGTAGGGCTGAGATGGGGGATCTCTTCTTCCTGAAGCACCTGGCCATGTTCCATAAGGAACCGTCTTCGGTATCCAGGGAAGTGAGTTTTTCCTCCCATTGTTTTTGCGTGAAGGCGTTTACTTTCCTTCGAATTTTGTTTTGGAGTTTGTTTAGTGCGTTTTTATCTTTGGGGTGTCTGGTGTATTGCCACAGTTTTCGGACTTGGTTTTAATTTCTAAACAGAGTTTTAAGTTCGTTATCAATGAAGAATTTATTATTGGAGTGTATTTGGCGTGAGGAGCTTTCGTAAGCGTTTAGGATGTTTTGAGTGAGATCGGCGGCCTGCCTCTCGATGTCCACATCATTGTGTACTGTGATAGGTCGAAAGTGGGTGGTGTGTCTGAGGGTGCGTCTAAAGCGTCCCCAGTTAGTAGTGACTGTGCGTGTGGGAAAATTAAACTTAATAGAGGCCTGGAAGTTTAGAATAATTGGGTTATGGTCTGAACTGAGCTCTGGAATGGAGTTTATACTATTTCTCCAGTAGAAATGTCTCGTCAGCGCGAAATCTATAGTGGAGGCGGAGTTATAGCCAAATCGTGTGGGTGTGGGTGGGGCTAAGATATCAGTGTCTGTGTTATCCATGAAATTTTTGATATTAATACCTCTTTGGTTATTTGAAACGCAGCCCCAGGATGTGTGGTAGGCGTTGTAATCTCCGCAAAGGATGGAGGAATGTCCGAGACAGATAATTTCCTCCAAATCATTGATAGCTGTGTTCGGGTTTGTGGATGGAGATAATCAAATAGAGGCAATAATCAGTGTGTCATCATCAGGGGGGGGGGTGAGAACAACTGCCGTTGCTTCGACCGCTCCTAGCGAAGTTGTTGGTATGTGGTGGTGCTTGAGGGATGATTTTATCAAGATAGCAGTGCCGCCAGACGGATGCGTTGTTATTGGTGTTCTGTCGTTTCTAAAAGTGGTGAAATTTGGGATTTTGAAATATTCGCCTGGTCTCAGGTGTGTTTCTTGAATGAGAATGATATCAAGGTAATGCTTATTTATAAAATCCTGTTCTATTTTACGAGAGTAAACGCCATTGGCGTTCCAAGAAGCTATTCTGAGTCCGAATCGGCCTAAATTCATATTGAAAGGTTTGAGGTGGAAGCCATTGCCTCGTAAAATATGTCTAACTTTTCCTCTTCAGAGGAGGCGCTCCGGAGAGCTTTCCCCAGTGTGAGGAGTTCATGGTGGTTTGAGAAGAAGTTTTTGAATTCGCGGATTGCGAGGATGATTTGCGAACATGATGAGTTTTGGGTTTTGGAGGCGGAATCGAGCTCAGAACGTTTTATCGCCGGCTCAGATCCGGTTTCGCGTGCTGACCTCTGGTGGCCTATTTTGGCTGCATTTGCATATGAGTTATTTGAAGTTATTTGGTTTGGGGTATTTTGGGTTTGGTTTACGTTAAGTTCATTCAGGGTGGCATTATTTGGGATGGGGTCTCCTTTCTTTGGGTTTGTTTTGGGGTATTTTGGGCATTGCTTTGAGTTGGCCATGCGATCTTTGGTTTTACAATTAATACACTCTGGGTTTTCTATTTTGTCTTTGATAGGACAGTCGCTTGTCCGATGTTCCTGAGCGCACTTCAAGCACCTAGTTTTGATGTCGCAGTATTGCGAACTGTGGTGGAAATAATTGCAGTTATAACACTGCGTTGCTCCCGGTCTGCGGCGTAACGAATCCCAAGTGATGTACATAAAGCAGCAGTTGCTAACGTGTAATATGTCCCAACTATCTGGGACGTTTTTCCTGACTTTCACTAAAAACATGGGCAGGAGAAATTTGGATTTACGTTGCGTTAGTTGCGCAACTTTGCTGACCGCGACTCCTTGGTTTGGTAGGTCGTTTTTTATATCATCTATGTCGGTCGACGCTGGTAGTCCTTTAAGTACTACTTTGTACGTCCTTTCGCTAGGGGGGGGGGATTGCGTAAAATTCCTCTCCATTAGTTTTGAGAGTGGCGGTAATTTCTCTGTGCTGATCCTCAGAGATTGGGGTAATTCTAATGTATTCCCCTATCAGCTTATTTACGGAGTTAGGGTATTTGTCGTTCAGTTCTTTGAGTACTAGGTTATAGTTTGTTTTATAGCGGAGCATGATCAGTTTGGCTTTACGTTTTGGTCAATTTTCGCCTTGGTTGGGATCTGAGTCGGCGACTTCCATGCTATTTTCTTCAATATTTGAGTGCGCTGAAAGGGTTATTTAAAGCTATGTTATTTTCAGGCAACTCTTTAGTTTTTAGGTTTTTAATGCTATTTTTGTTAGCGGTTTCATTTGGTTTTGGTTTTTTGGAGTTTGTCTACCCAATCTCAGGATTAAAAGTGGCAGGGAGGATGCAGGGCTCCGCTGCTCTTTTCTTCAAAGAACGGGTGGCGTTTAACCCGTTTGTTGTGTTGTGACTGCAGTTTTTTACTGGGCAAGTCATGCAAATGCGCAAATTATCAAAGTCCCACTCCCCTTTTTCATTACCGAAGTCAAAAGATCCGAGGACGCCTTAAATATCGCAATATAAAACATGTATGTTATGTATCTGTGTCGATCGGCCCGTTTCGTAAGAAACCAGGCATGTCACACAGTGCTGTAACTGCGACTATTTCAATCACACCTCAAAAAATTTCAGGTGTCTTAAGTGCGGCAAGAATCACCGCATCTCAGATTGTTCCATTAAGGAAAAAGTCGAACTCCCACATTGCATAAACTGCGATGAAGACGTTAACGTCGCATCACATTGTAAATATAGCATATTCCCAAAACCAAGAAAAGGAGAGAAAAAAAAGAAAAAAATAACTGATGAGAAATTAAAAATACCCCAAATCAACCTAATGCTCGACCTGTTACGGCTAACATTAGTTACGCAATCGTTTGTCGTAACGAAATAAACAACCAGATGGCACCACGAGAGGAGATGGCTGCATCTTCCGTCAATAATTCCACGCAAATGAAGGGACTCAATCTTCCTCAGATTCCAATATAAATATCGAAAATGTCACGTTTACATCGCAGAACTTCAAAACGTAACCCCCCAATTCTTAGAAATTTTCGAGACGTTGGAGGATATGTCCAAAGCTAAAAATGATAATGATAAATTAAATATCTTCTTAGTAAGCATAGCGCGATACCCTACAACAAAGTTAACGCTAAATAAGCATCTTGTGCATTACATATTAATAATTTTAAAAGCTCACAGAAAATTCTTTCATTAACTTACATCACTTTTCAAAATTTAATATTCACACTTTAAAAAATCACTTCTCCAACATTGAGTTAGATCCAGCCAATCAGAGTGCACCAAAGCCTACGGACCTTGGAAGCTCCCTCACACGATCAAGACGACGGTACCCCTCCGTAACCACAATTCGGATAGCAATTGGAGCTCATAGTCCTTTACGAATCCCCTGTCAGGTGTTTTAAGGTGACTGTAATGAGTTTAACTATTGCCCAGTGTAAAGAAAAAAATGGTGCGTGGAATGCCACGCGATAGAAGTGAAACTTCTTGGTACATTCGCTTCTCCAGGAGCCAACACAAAGATATTTCTCTTCATTCCATAACAACGTCTGTGGCTGGGCTGTAAGACTCTCTTCAATAGTTATATTTTCACTGATTTCATCTTGAAGAACTTGAGACCCACTCTATTTGAAATTGAAGAAGCTATCATCGATTGTAACATCATACATTCTGTACAATGGAGTAGCTACTAAATATTGCAAACATGTTTTAATGCTTCTTTTAGTAACCAAACCCATCAGATAACTAGTTCTGTGAATTTTCCTCCGTTTGATGTGAACATTGACACAGTAATCATCATCAACATTCCGTGGCAGTCGATTGACCATTGTTATTGACGGATACTGGAACATTGATTATTTGCCCTAATATTCCAAATTGACCGTGTACATGTCTCAATCGCCTGATTTGCCTGAAAGGTATTCGTGGAGAAATGAGTCTTTCTGATACCATATCCAAAGTAGGAAGATGTGCTGGAATTTCTGCGTATACAAAATCATTATATTTTGATAGATTTGGTATACTTTTCCTATTTAAACTTTGTTGGTAACTGTAGCACACTTTAACGTCTTCTAAATTAATTTCCGGTAAAATATTTTGTAAAATATTTCTAAGCTCAGCAACAGGCCGTTTTCAAATCATCTCTAAACCATAATCTATCACAAATCGAACACCCGTGACCGAAAGGATTATCAACGAATCGCTTTTGGAAATCTTTGTGAGCATTTTTATGGGAATCATAGTCTTTGTAACGTAAGATAGAATTTATTACCGATTCACATGCATCAGTTCTAACACGTACTATACTTGTTGAGAACTCTGTACTTGTTGACTGCACAGGGTGGTTCACAAAGTCCGTATTAATCAGTGCTGGCATTAGATGAGTCTCAATAGCATTCCCATCATCAGTCATTAAACTCGGTATTAAAAGAATATTTTGCAATGTGTTTTTCCGTGCTCGACATTCTTTCATGTACTCTGATCGAGATTTGGCAGTAGCGCTTGATGAATTTGCACTATTTTTCTGGGTTTTTTTTATCACTTTTTGGACTCGATTTTCTGCTAGTTTTCCTTTTCTTTTTCTTTCACGAAACTCTTTTCCTCTTTGTGCATTTGATTTAGGCATTCTGATTAGAATCAATAATAATTTAACGCAATAATTCGATAAGTATTTCTCTTGGATCTCGATAAATTTCTAATGGGGGTTTCATTGTATCTTTGTTTTCTTTTCAAGTTGTTCATTTCTTGTTCCAAGGTGGCGTGGCTGGTTTGTCGCTGGCCTTCTGCACTCATCAAGCGTGGGGCCCCTACCAGCGCTGGGGGCCAGGTCGTACACACGCTTAATCCACCACTGCCCCCCCATCGAGCAAAACAAATCGAAAACCCAACCACGTGAAGAACGAATGTAGAAGAGTTGCAGTTTCTTCGTTTCTACCGAAACGAATTCCCCACCACCACCGCCAAATCCTGACCGCTGATGCTATTTTTAGCAAAGGCGAACCCCCTCTCTTTTTTCACTCTGTTTACTCCCTCTCATAGGTTCACTAGCTAACTGAAGAAGCCTAGATGCCTCTAGGCTGGTTCTGAGGAAAATAATATATTCCAGACCCCCCTGTCTTTTCCACCCGCTCGCTATTTTTTCACCATTGCGATGATTTGGGGGCGATGGCGGGGGAAATCACTACTTCCGTTCGTTTTCTCCCTGTTACGCAAAACTGGGCAACTTTTCCATTCACTCGTGATCATAGAAGTTAACTTCAAAAATATTAGAAATAAAAACTATTGCATTTGAAATTTAATAAAAAATATATATTTTCCAGATGTGAGAGATTAAAATTAAATAAAACGCTCTTAAAAAGAGCTCAAAGCAGATGGAAAACGTTAATTTGGAAGTAGGCGGGGTTAATCCTAGCCAATCCTCCGTAACCGAAGCAAACACAACTATCACGAATAGCTGCCGCCCCATTGGTCGGGCAGTCTATCCTACCGAGGCTCTCATTGGCCGAGGGAAAATCATGAAAATACTTAGCATTCTGAACACAGTTTCATAGATACTTTCTTCGTTAAAAGCCTTTTCCTTTTCATACGTTTAAATGCAGTAAACTATTTTCTCATGCACTCATTAATTTATTTTAAATTTTTTACTTAAAGTTAAAGTACTTTAAAATTTATCAACACCTTAAGCAAAAATGGGCAAATAAATCAAAGTCAAGTTATCTTTCACTTCAAGATAGGAGATAAAAGTCCTGACGGGCTAAATGCTCCAAAAGAAAAATCAGCTCTAAATTAAAATATGTTGATGATTTTCTTTTAGAAACTACATCTTAACTGGATAAAAAATATTTAAACTTCAATGTGCAATTTCTTGTTTTTCACACAACCCGATACACCCCTTGAGGTCCAGAAATAATGGTTTAAATCTGAGAAATTAATTTGTGCTTCACCAAAAAGCAATATTTACATAGATTTAAATGGATAAAAAACGCTGTTGCAAAATTACACAAGCTAAATTGTTCAAGAAAATTCCATTTATAAACCAACGAGTAGGTTATTGACGACGACGATCCCGTAATTTTGAACTTCTATCAAGTGACGGGGACGACACCTTAGCTGGCATCCCTCTCTCCAAACTAGCACACCACGCTAGCGGGTTGACTTTGATCCACAATAGATTTAACATGCATCTGCCGCCTCTACACAGTGGATCTTCAGTGGCACCAGGACTCGAAACCGCTTCTCGTCGGCCTCAAGTTCGTGATGGTATCCACTTGTCTACCACGGCCACCTTTAAGAATTGGGTTTCAATTACGCCTCTTGAGAATAGCATCGAAAAAGGAAAGAAATAAATTACAGACTTTTAAATGTAATCAAAATTTTAAAAATAAATTGCAAGACGGACAGGAAAAGAGTGAACGAGGCTTCAACGAGATGGAACAGGTTAAGACTTATTGTTATGCAAATTAATTGTCTTTCTTAAGGAAAAGGAATATTTCCTGTGATTTAAAGACAATTTTACATAAAAATCCTTTTCTCTTGTCTCAAACCGATCTCTAATATGTGTATAAAAATATATTTAAAATCTAATTGAGGGGAACCAGTAGTAAAGAAAAAAAATCAATTTTACAATCCTATTTTCTTAGAAGCATCCACCAGCAACATAAGTACATTGAATAATTTTATTGGATATACTAAAGGTAAGAAAACTAAAAGTTTAAATGCGATTTTTTTTCCTGTGATGCTTTTGTAGATCTGATGGTTGGCGAGTGAAATGTATGAAGGCGCGTAAAGCATTACATAACTGAGAGCATCCCTAAAACGTGACTGATAATAGGGAAATAATAGAGGGAAAAAATCAAAATCGGAGTGGTTCTAACATCATAAGGAACTGTAGGATTTCCCAAAGAAAACAAAAGGACAAAATTTTTATGTGTTCAGAATTCTAAAGTGGTTTTTGTGTTCTTTTGAATAGAGTCATTTTTTTTGCTACCCATACTTAACAATTACTACTTTAATATTAATTCATCAACTAGTTCCATAAAGTCGACAACGATCTTGTGTTAAAAGATTAAAATAGTAGTAAGTGCAATGAATTCATTAAATTATCTGATCCTCGCTATTACTCAGTGAATCTTACTTTTTATTTCTATTTTTTTAAACTTATTAGTACTTTTAGTATTCCTGCTTTATCCATACAGTCTGTAATAGCAATTTGTTACAGAATTAAAATGTTCATAAACCTCAACAAAAAAAATTATTGGTCATATTTCTTTGTATAAAAAATGAATTTACAAAAGTTTATTATTTAAAGTTTACTAAAACTTATTTTGTTTCTTCCTTCAAACCTTAAACTTTTTTTTCAAATTTTTTGAGGACAAGTTGTAGTAAAGTACAATTTATTTTAGTAAGCACAACCCCAGGGTCGTATTAAGGCACGGGTCAAATGGTCCGCAATGAGGGTCTTGTCTGGTTCTCAACTTAGCCTGAATAAGATCGTAATCAAAATAATTTCCAAGGCCAAATGTTATTTCCTGTGATGTTTCGAAAAACTAGAGGTTTCGGACGATGTATCAACTGCTTACATGAGATAACTGTCGTTCATGTATAGACTACGTACCGTCATGCATCATCCTTACTCATTCAGGCTAAAGGCGGCAGTCGGTCGAGCTGGTTTTTGGCGATTGTAAGTCATATATATCTTTTGTTTGGGGTTTGTAGTTACCAGTATTTGGCAAAGAATGCTGTGAACTGTCTACTTTTTTAGGCCATAGGTGGGGCCTACTTTTGTGTAGGGGTCCGGGGCCTACCATTGGGTAGGGGCAATGGGTCTACTTTAAGCAAGGGCCTCAAAAAGTCGTAAAACGACCCTGAGCACAGGGTTTTTAAAGAGTTTTTTCTTATAAAAAATTAATGGAGTATTGTTCTAGATACGTAATGAAATATGAAGCAAGATGGAGATAAATAAAATAATTAAAAAGAATCTGTTTTATAATATGCTAATTCGTCCTATAAGAATATCTAATCATTGATGAATATTTTAAATATTAACATGTTATATAATTATCATTATATAAAAAGTTTCAATAGATTTCAAAAATTAATACTTTTAGCACCAGTTTTTATATGATAGAACCACAAATAATAAAATTTAAAATCCGTAAATTTTTGAAGTTTATCCATGATTTGAGTATAATAATTGAACCGTTTTTCTTAGAGCGGTGGTAATATCAAGAAATCTAAGCGTATTTTGCTGCGCAAGTTAAGAAGAATTCAAAGTATGCTGGTATGTTATTTTGTTTTTTCATTCTTTTTAATATGCTTTTTGAATTTTTTTTCCCTAGTTGTTTAATGCTAATTAAAAGTACTATTTAGTTACAGTAAGCATAACTAATCTTGAATCCAGGGTTATTACTCGTCAAAAACAAAGAAGTATTGTTGACGATATGTAATAGAATAAAGGGAAGATGGAGCTATATACAGTAATTAAAAAATTATTTTACGTTATGTTTCCTCTTATAAGAACTTATGATAATTGATGAGTATAAATATTAATCATATAATTATCAAAATACATAAAATTTCAAAAAATGAAAACTTTTTGCACCAGTTTTTATAGTACACACATTGTTGCGTTTTTATCTTATTATTTGATTTAAGGCCTAATTTTTGAATAACATGTTTTGAAATATAAGAGTATTGAGATCCGCTGTCGATCAAAGCTCTAACTTTGATTATTTTTTTATTAGCACAAACATTAACAACTAAAGTCACAAGAAACACATTATTTTTACTACAACTGTTAGATAATGAATTTGTCTCAATACCAGAAGATTTCTGATTAACATTGCTTTTCGCTTGATCACACATTAAATAATGATGCGGTTTTGCACAATACAAGCACGAATTTTTTACCTTACAGTACTTGGAAAAATGAAAAACAGAAAAACAACCAAAACAGGCTCTGTTTCTCAAAACACACTTTTTCTTTTCATCTAAAGTCATTTTTCTAGCTTCTAAACATTCCTTGGAGGGATGTTTTTTATTGCAAAATATGCATAATAAATTTCGCTTACCTGTGCCATTCCTATCATATGTGCTTACCAAGGTAGCTGCAGAGGGGAACCTATCCGGTTTATTGACATCTCTTTTCTTTTGATTGACAGGAGCTGAAAAATTATTCCTGGCAAGTTCAATCATTTCGTCATTTTTAACTTCTTGTTTAAGGAATTTCATTAATAATTTCAAAGTCCGGCCTTCACCCGGAGTATCCTCTTTGAAATTTTTGCTTCTTTCAAATGCTAATAATATGTCTTCAGGTAGACATGATTCCACTAAAGGACTCAAAAATTCGCCATACTTGTCCTGTGTCCGTCCCAGGCTCTCCAGAGCTCGTATCTTCGCTTCCAGTTCATCATATAACGCTGGGAGATCTGTTTTAGAGCGTCCTGTAGCTGCGTTTTTCATGACCATTGACAGTAAATCTGTTACATAGATTTGCACCAGGAGATCTTCTCTTCCGAAACGTTCTTGAAGTTGAGCTATTGCTTTTGGATAGTTGTCCGCTGTTGCGGGAAAGCTCTCGACAACTCGAGCCGCCTTTGAATTTTGCACAACGGCCTGCAACAGGTATTGGAACTTGTCCTCGTTCGGCAAACTTTCATCTTCATGAATCTTTTTAAATTGACTCCAAAATGTCAAATAATCCTTAGAATTGCCGTCGAACTTTTTGAGCTCTATTTTCGGAAGATTGAACTTTCTTTTTTCAGGGACATCTTTAATTTCGTTTTCTTTCACAGACAGTCTTTTAATTCTAGCACAAAGTTCGGAAAATTTATCTCGGTATTTTCCGCTTTTATGAAGTCTTCTTCATATGCTACGTCACCGTTTTCCTCTGCCAAAATTAAATTCGCTATATCCGATTGGCACTGTTCTAAGCGAGAAAATGTGTCGCCTATTTGTAGTTTCAAAATCGAAAGTTCAGTTAAATCCGGAACTTCTTTTGTAAGCTCCTCTTCGACAGTTTTAGCACTTAGCGTAAACGATGTACGCAGCGATTTTCGTTGCGTTTTTAACTGTGTCGCATCCATTTTTCTCTCAGGCTAAAAATAACAAACTGAAACCGAAACTTCGCCCCACATTGGGCGCCAAATAAATTATGAAGCTTTAAACTCACAGCAGCACAATTCTTTAAAATATTATTGCATCTACCCGACGTCAAGTTTCGGTATAAATAATCTGCGAATACTGAATAGACAAGGATGTGACACATAAAGCATTTAATGAGGACAATGGCAATACACAACGTTACAACTGTACGATTTAAGTACATCTAAAGTAAGAACAGCACCGCAACAAAAAATGACGTCATTCGCTGCTGATTGGTTGGAGAGGGGATGCCATTCGCAACACACATAATCATTTATTTAAAAGTAAATCTATTTTTTTGGAATTATATTTGTATTACATTCAAACGTCGCGAGAGAATTGATGATTTTTTTGAGAAATCTAAGCGTTTTGTGCTGTAATCTATTCAATGCTACCTTTAAACTTACGTTTTCAGTGATTATAATGCAGGAATCACCAGGAGGCGCTGTGAACGTAACGGCTTAGAAGATTTAGAAGTAATGTTTTTAGAACATCACAAAACACTCTTCTTAGTGCCATATTTTCTTAAATAGCCATAACAAATTATTTGAGGAATATTACTAAATGAAGACATTAGTCTGACAAAACCAGATCGGTATTAATTGACGGAAAAAATGCCACATTTCATAATTTTTTAAAAATATGAGCAACATTTATTCGATTCTGGATGAATCACAAGAATATTTTAATCAAATTTCATTTATGTAAATTTTTATAAGCTTATTTTTTAATAAACATGTTTAAACTTTTGATGCAATTTTTCCTTTAATTTTAAGTTTTGGTTTCTCTTTTTATTGTTACCAAAACATAACTTAAATATTCTAAAAATGATTATTATATAAAGATTTAAATTAGTAAATGAATATTTCTGTTTCATTTTATTATTTTAAATTCTTAAAAAGTAACTATAGTAACTAAGATGAATATGCTAAAAATCATAAAATATTTTTAAAACAGACAACCTTTCTTTACTTAAAACAATTTTATTCTATTAGCATTCTTAAATTTATCAGGCATGCTCAAATAAAAAAAAACCAAAAAATATTTAAAAAATGCTTAATTATTCTTACACACACACACACAAACAGATTCAGGATGGGATTATTTTTTCAAAACCCAAACCTTGAGAGTTTTTAATTTGCAGATTACCAATATAATATTCCAGTATTTCCCAAGCAATGTTTTACTCGCCTCTACACAAAGTAGGGACATTAAGGTATCTCTTTAGCTTTCTTAATGCACAAGTGTCCGAATTCTTTGGTCTTCTGATTGTTTTTTAATTTACATAAACAGCAGCATCATTCAGAGAACTTATGATGACCTTTGATGACAAATCTTTATCTTGGAGACCTAGTATTTTCGTTCTACTGTCATCAACCGATGGGATGCACTTTTTTCGGCCTTTTCCTTCTTTGTTTTTTATAAACATTTGTCTCCTGATATCTTAAGCAAAACTTTCAGTCCCCAGATATAGTCACTGAGCCACCCACCTGTCTCGCAATTTTAACAAAGGAAAAAACACTTTTGTCACACATCTCTTTCAAGGTGTCCAATCTACTCTTTTATTTGATACTAGCTGTTACCCGCCCGCTTCGCTGGGAATTTCATGATGTTTTATAAATTTTTACTGCTTATATATATGTATAAATTATTGATATCTAAGTCCTGCATTAAGAATTCGATTGTATTGAAAAATATACTTATACCTGTAACTGTCGCCTGTTGATAAAAAAAAAGGGGGCAGAACTCATCTAATTTGTGTTTTCTAAAAATCTCTAAAATTGAAGCATAGAATGATGTTTGCTCTTTCGTAACCCAAAAACCAAGTGGATTCCCGCAAAACCAATTTTCGGTGGATCTCTACTCCGTAAATTGAACATGCAAGCCAAATTTCAAGTCTAAATCTAACAGGAAAAAAAAGTTTTACTATCAATATCCCCGTAATCCCGTTGAGAGCCGTTTTCCAAAATAACCGCTCTTAGCGGATTTCAACTCAACAAAAGAAAAATGCAAACCAAATTTCATTATTATAGTCCTTGTAGCTCGAAAAAAGTAATTTTTTTTGTCAATACGTCCCAGTAACCCCCTGCACCCCCCCCCAGAACTTGATTTGCTTAAAATACATTCTTAGTGGATCCCTATTCAACAAAAGAAACATGCTTAACAAATTTCAAGTATATTCAATTAAAAACAGGAATTTTTTTTCTGTAACTCCTCTTGACCCCTCGCAACCCTCCTTGGGGGTCAATTTTCGTTTTACTCTTTGTTAGAGGAACTCTATTCCATGAAAGGAACATGCCTACCAATTTTCAAGCAGGATGATCAAATAGTTTAAAATGGAAATATTTATCAATTACGCCTC
Organism: Trichonephila clavata; assembly: GCA_019973975.1. NCBI lineage: Eukaryota > Metazoa > Arthropoda > Arachnida > Araneae > Nephilidae > Trichonephila > Trichonephila clavata. Next base: position 38,395 of record BMAO01024476.1, read on the forward strand.
TTAATCTCCCGAAATTAAACTTGGTAGTTCATATTCGCGAAACCCATTTTGTAGCGGTTCTCTACTTTACGAAAGGAATCTGCTTATCAAATTTCAAGACTGTACGTCTAATAGTTTAAAAATGGGGATAATTATCTATAACGCCACTTGAGCAACGCACTTATCCGCAACACCACTTCTGGTTCTGTTTTCACAAAACCAATTTTGTAGGGGAATTGCACACTATGAAAGGAATCTGCTTAGCAAAATTTGAAGACTGTGCGTCCAATAAATTAAAAATGCAAAAAAAAAAAATTATCAATAACGCCCCTTGAACCCCCGCAACGCGGCCTAGGGGTCGATTTTCACAAAACACATTTTGTAGTGTATCTCTATCCTATGAGAGGAATCTGCTTACCAAATTTCAAACTGTGCGTCTAATAGTTTAAAAATAGAAATAATTATTTATATCTGCCCTTAAAACCCCCCCCCCCACAACACCCCTTGGGGGTCAATTTTTCCCAAACCTGTTTTGTAGCGGATATTTACTCCATGAAAGAAACATTCCTACCAATTTTCAAGCAGGGAGGTGAAGTAGTTTAAAAACGAAAATATTTATCTAGTACGCCACTAAATCCCCCGCAACGCCATTTAGAGGTCTGTTTTCACAAAACCTTCTTATAGCTGATCTCTACTCTATAAAAGAAATCTACTTATCAAATATAAAGACTGTGCGTCTAATAGTTTAAAAATGGAAATAATTATCTATAACGCTCCTTAAATACCGCAACGCCACTTGAGGGCAATTTTCACGAAACCCATTTTGTAGCGTATCTCTACCCTATGAGAGGAATCTACTTACTAAGTTTCAAGACTGTACGTCTAATAACTTAAAAATCGGAATTTCTAACGCCCCTTAAACCCCCGCCCCCGCAAACAATTGCTGCTAATTTGAAATTACAGACACTTCAATTTTATTTATTTGTATAGATATAGATTGGGATTATAATAACTATTGTTTAAATGTGACTAAAAATGTAAATAAAAAAAAGAGAAAGGATTAAAACTTATCAATTTTTTGTTTCTTGCATTGCTTTTTGCTTATGAAGCCTTGATTTATTATTTTTAAAAGTGCATCCGAAACAGCCGATGCTCTACTTAACTGAACAGTGAGATAACTATCATAAAAAAAAATTATGGCACGTGTCAGCGAATTATGATGTGCGCGTAACACTGTTATGTCTCATGAAGAGCATCGGTCGCCAGTAACCAAAACAACGACTTCATTAGCTCAGCTTGGCGTTCAATTTGGCGTTCATCTTGGCATTCAGTTTCACGTTCACCCGTATAGTTTCCGTTCCCGTAAGAATACGTGAATAAAATATAGCCTATGTTACTCCCCGTTAATGTAGCTTTCCATTAGTGAAAGAATTTTTAAAATCGCACCAGCCGTTTCCGAGATTAGCCGGAACAAACAGACAGACAGACAGACGGACAGACAGACAGACAGACAAAAATTTTAAAAATTGGTTTTTTGTTATGAGTACCGTATATACTTTTAGTGCATTAAGTAAAAAGCTGCTAATTTGAAATTACAAACAGACACTTCAATTTTATTTATATGTATAGATGATTGCTTCTTGACTAAATATCAATGTTATCCTTGCCAGGAAACAGTCCTGACCTCGTTCCTATCGAAAACTTGTGGCACAGTTTGAAAACCGTTGTCCGCATGAATGAGGTACTTATGAAGTAAAAAGGATGTAATTGCTTCCTGGCATCATATAATAACGAAAGAACTTAGAACTATTTTCAGCCCAATGAAAAGTGCGCCTGTTAGAGCAAAATGATGTCAGAATGTGAATTCTGACGAGCATATTAGTTATCATAACTTTGGATTTTTTTAATTTAGAGCTCTGAAATTTTGTGAGATAATAGAGAAATGTATAAGGAATAATTTAGGCAAAAAAAAATTTTTTTTTGATTTTTTGACCGATTTTCGTTAATTGAATCGTACCGTGTGCTCTTAATTCTAATTTTTTTTACAGTTACTTTTAAAACAAGGGTTAATGGAAGCAAGACGGATAAAGACGGATTTTCATAGTAAAATATTGTCAATTATAATTCTATTTTTTCCGAAGCATCCAATGGCAACATAAGTCTAGTGAACACTTTCATTTGATATTTTCTTGACAATTTAACTCTATAATTTTTTTAATAGGACTTTTTATCTGTAGGCTTTTGTACAACTGTTGAGTATCCTGACAAATGTATGCTGGCGCTGCGAGCACTACATAACAGAACCTTCCTATGAAGTCACTGACATCACGGAATGTTAAAAATGTTTAAGAAACATCAACGCGGATCCTATATCGTAAGGAACAGTAGAGTTTTCCAAAGGAAAACAAAAAGGATAAGGTTGTAGTGTTGTACATTTACAAGAGAGAGTTGCTTTATTACTCATTTGAATTTTTTATCTACCGATATTTGAGAATTATTGATTCAAATTATATAGCATTACTTTATCAACTACTTCCATAAGGTCGAATTACGATCCCGTGTTAATAAATTAAAACCTTAGTAGTGCAAAGGATTTTTTAAAAGCATTCGATTCTCGCATCTACTAAATAAATCTTCACCTTTTTCTTTTTAATTTTTCTGTAGTTAAATATTTTGTCACACTTACTATTTCTGATTTCCACATTACTGGCTGAAATCGCAAATAAATTACAGAATTAAAATTTTTATAAATCTCAATTTTTTGTTTATGGTAATGTTTTATTTTTTTAAGATGAATCTGAAAAAGGCTAATACTTAACGATTACGGAGAACTTATTTTCGTTTCTTTAATAACCTTCAAGTTTTAAAAGGCTTTTTTTTCTCAAAGTTTCTGAAGGAAATGTTGCAGAAAGGTGCAAGTGAAAATACGCTTTATATCTTGTTGTTAGAGTTTCCTCTCATCAAAAACAATAGCGTACTATTTTGCATATATACTGGAATATAAAAGGGGGAGCTAATGAAATAATAAATTATAGTTTAAAAAAAACTAAAAAACACGCTTTTATACTGAATCGAACTAAAAAGTAAAAAAATAATTCTTAATATGAGAATAAAATGATGAACGAGAAAATAAATTTCATTGGGGTAAAAGCGTGGGGTGCTTTGTACTACATTTTTACGCTAACTCAGCTTTTCGGAATAGAAGTTAGAAATTATAACGATGATGCATTTATAGAACACCCCACGCTTTTACCCCAGTGATATTAATTTTCTCGTTCATCATTTTATTCTCATATTAAGAATTATTTTTTTACTTTTTAGCTCGATTCAGTACAAAAGCGTGTTTTTTAGTTTTTTTTTAAACTATAATTTATTCATTGTTGAATTTATCCTTGAATTTGATATTTGAAGCTGGAATTATGTGGCTTCTGGAATAAGACCTTGCTCTTTAATGGATATTAATTAACGGGTTTGAAGTGTATTTATTCTCTCTCCATATACGGGACTTCGGATAAGTCTCGTTCCGTTACATTAAATTCCGTCTCTATAGAACAGGTCAAACAAATAAAAAAAATTCCTCCTTTTAGTTTTTTTATTCCCTTTTCACATTTTCATGCATTGTCATCCCCTTCTGAGCTATGGTCCAAATTTCAAGTCTCTAGCTCATCAGAAAGTCACACAGTTTAAAATTAATTACAAAATTCCACCCGGATAGACATTAAAGAAAGCGAGTTTATAAAAACCTGATAATATTAAGTGTCAATCGTTTTTTTCACCTTTTAAATGTATTGCTATAATGTTAATTCGTATCATCACTTCTAAACGTATTGCTTTATAAAAATAAAAAAAATATTTAGCAGTTAGAACATAAATTATTTTTTCTCACACATGCACGAGCCTTTTTTTTATTTTCAGAAAAATGTTTATATTACGGTAAGAAATTACAAACATCCACCCTCCACTTTCTCAGATACAGAACACTTTGCTTGTTTTATTTGTAATAACCGCAAGTGTATTTTATACTTGCATATAATTACTTTTAAATTCAAAACACTCGCTTTGGGCTTACACCTTATTCTTTCAGTGGCTAAATCTGGAAATGGTGTATGAAATGAGTCGCCAAATCTGAAAATGGTATATCGAATTTGTCGCCAAATTTGAAAATCATGTATGCACTAAGTCGCCAAATCTGGAAGTGTTATATGGAATTTTCGCCGAATCTGGTTATCCTTATTCCTGACGATCCTGAAAAGGACAATGGAACAAAATTATGAAATTGTTGTATTGTCATCGGTAATTGACAAGTGTACAAAATTTCGAATTGATCTGACCTTTTAAAGTGGGTAAAAATCGAGTTCCAAGATTCCGTAACATGCAAGTGAAACTTATAAAAGCGTGTTAAAAAGAATTTGATCTATACTATGCTAATTCCTCCTTTGAAATTTTCGATCATTAAGGAATACTTTAAAATATTAACATGTTATAAAATTATCAATATAGAAAAATTTCCAATAAATTTCAGAAATGCTTTTAACACCAGTTTCTATAATAAAAAATTGTTAACTTAAAAATTTTCAATTGAAGACTTTAGTGTGATGAAATATTATTCCACTTGAAAAACTTACTCCACAGAGGAGTAATCTTGGAAAAGATTACAGCGTTTCAGAAGGTCGGCGTTTTTGTTGTCGACTCTCGATCATTCGAAGTTGGAGGGACCTATGAAAAACTTCGAATACTCAAGAGGGTAAGAAAAAACTCCCAAAATACACGAAGTAAAATTTTTTTTCTTACACTTTTAAAATATGTAATAAAACAACAATTGTACAATATTATTTTAAAGTACAAATTATTACAGTACAAAAATTACACAGAAGTTAAAAGTCCTGTATTAAAAGAATACATTTATGTAATACTTCTGGAACAGTACTCTCTCACGCCCCACCAAATCACTTCTATTCCTCATTGGAAATAAAATGGTATCACACCCGGTTCCCTCAGACACTGTCCCCAACACTATTGGTTTTTCAAGGCAGGGTCCAGTCTAGCCCATGTCCTTTTTGGTGCCTCATGGTATAAATTACACAGCTGAGCCATAAATCTTCGTGCCAGTGAGACGCAAAAAACACACTCATACGCATCTCTTATTCACAATAGCGGATCAACCTTTCTGAACACATGTGTTACAAGACCACGTGTTAAACGAAAGATATGGACGGCTGACAACAAGTCGAACCAGAACTGTCCAATTGAAGAAGGATGGCAATAAAACTGCTTTTTCGCCTGAGGAACCGAGAAACACAAAGAAGGTGTAGCAGTCTATGGCCACAAAGGGGCTACGCTACAGGTGAGACATGCAGAGACAATAAAACAAGTAAGTTTCAACCTGTTTGCTATAGGTAAGCGTTCGAATTGTCGAGAGTTTTATAGCTTCGAATTATTGCGTGTTGTAGTCTGGCCAACCACAGATTTTACTTCGAAATATCGAGTGTACCAAACCGTATTGTTTTAGTTCGAAATATCAAGAGTTTTTCTAGGGGTTGAAGAAATACTTCAAATTAGCGAGAGGTTCGTATTATCGAAGGTTTGAATTATCGAGAGTCGACTGTATACATATTCTGGCCTCACTATCATGTAGAACAGGGGTGGCCAACATTTTTGGGAAGAGTGCCCAATTGCAGGGGACTGGGATAACTCATTATGAAGTTAGCCTGGTGTTGCGAACTTGGGCTGAAGTTGAGAGGCGTGGTTTCAGACAGAGCTTTTTTAAATTCAAGTCTTGTAGAAATTTAAAAATAATATAATAAATAAAACAAAAGTGCAAAATGAGGTTTTGTTGTTAATAAACTTTTTGAAAGTTCAATAAAAAAAAGTTGGTTTTATTTTATAATACAAATGAGTTGAAAGGTACAATTCAATCAAAGTTAGAGATAGAGAGCGGGAAAAAAAATACGCTTTATTTCTGGCTGTTAATGAGCTTCCTCATCAAAAACAATAGCGTACTGTTTTAGATAAATAAAAAAAAATTGGCAGTTAAGAGACTGCCGATAGAAGTGAAAACTTAGAACTTTTATTATTAAAATTTGAAATTTCATAATGTTTGAACTAAAATTATCAACATCAATTTGGTTTTCACATCTATTGACACACCGAGCAACAATTATATGCATGTTTATATGGTTTTTTATTATTCAAATATATTACGGGCTGTACAAGATCATGACAAAATATAAATACAATTGAATTGAAATAACAATTAATATACAATCATATTATTTATTTATAGTATTTGTAGTAAATTTTAATGTACTTAATTTTTAACGTTATTCTAATTGTTTGCATCATTGTCATCATTAATTTCAACAATGCTTAGAATTTTTGTACTTTCAATTATTTCATTCTGACCTAAAAAAGATACAATAGGCTTATGGTAACTAAAGTAAGAAAGGAAAATGTTTGATTCAAATTTATCTAAGTATCGTGTGTGTGTGTGTTAAAAAGCATCGATCTTCGTTTTATATTTTGTAGTACTGAGATTTCGATCATTTGACATATTTAAATTAAGTGTTTTATTTAGAAATTCAATTAGTGGCAGTTTTTCATTATCTGCAAAGTTAATGTTGAAGTCTCCACTTAAAATTATCGGTACATTATCATATTTTTCGCCAAATCTTTTATCGAGTATTTCAGAAGCATTTTTTGTATTAATCATCAAATTTTCGAATAAAAATTGTTGTATCTGTCTCATAGATTTGCCAGGCGAAATATAAACGGCAACCATTAATATGTATGGTTTTATAAAATTTTTAATTTCAAAATCCACGATAAAAATGATTGAACAACTAGAAGTCTGTTTTATTACAGTAGTAAGAAAACGTCTAAGCCGTTTTGCGTGCTTAGGATTGCGGATTGCAATCCTAATTATAGTTCCTTCATTATAGTTGTTCAGCAGCCAAAGAAAAACCTTTTTCAGATGGTGAACATATAAAGCACACATTTTTAAAAAGTGCTGAAATATTGTTCAGCGATTTACCTAACTTGCAAACAATATTATCCCGAATTCAAGAAATACCTGCTTCAGCGCGAACTGTTGAAAGAAGAGTAATACAAATGGCCGAAAATATAACTGCGAAACAAAATTCAGCTTTACAAGAAACTGTTGCATTTAGAATTGCTCTTGATGAAAGTAAAGACGTGAATGATGTTGCACTCCTTGCAGTAATTGCACGATATTGCGATAAAAATCGAATTTATGAAGAATTATGCGGTATGATTCCTCTGTCTGGTACAACTAAAGGGCAGGATATTCTTTTTTCATTTATAAATCATTTTGAAAGAAAAAATATTAATATAAATAAAATATTTTGTGTAACTACTGATGGCGCTCCTGCAATGGTTGGCAAGGAAAAGGGATTTGTCAAACTTCTCGAAAATCATATTGGACATAAAATATTGAATTTCCATTGCATAATGCATCAGGAAAGTTAAGTTGCCAAAATTTCGTCTCAGCGCTTAATTTCTGTACTGAATACTGTTCTTAAAATAGTTAATTTTATAGTGTCTCGATCTTCATTAGTACACAGGCAATTTAAATCTCTTTTATTAAAAATGGAAAGTGAATATAGGGATCTTCCCTTGTACAGTCATGTCCGTTGGCTTAGTCGTGTTAATGTATTGAATAAGTTTGTGTCATGCATGGAGCACATCAAAATTTTTCTTAATGAGAAGGGACAACATTTTCCCGAATTAGACGATAAGGAATGGTTATGTAAATTGATATATTTCTGACATATATAACTAAGCATCTCAATGTGTGTATGTGTGTGTGAACTAAACTTAGGATTGCAAGGAATAGTCAAACTCTTTGAATATTGGAAGGGTTTTGCTACAAAATTAAATATATTTTCCCGTGATATAATACTAGTACCTACAAATACTTCCCAAATGTTAAAGCGCTTGCAAATACATCAACCGTAGACAAAGATGAAAAAGACTTTGAAGCTTGTATGCCTATATTTTCTTTTCTAATCAAACCTGATTTAACAGACCCATTAATAATCCCATTCGATTTGTCAACTTTTGAGTGGATGGAAACTGATAATTTTGAAATGGAACTTATTGAATTAACATCTTCAGATTTATGGAAAACAAATTTAAGGAGTTACGGAAAAATTTGGAAGATAACTCTAGCAGTAAATCGACAGCTATTTTAAATTGCTGGAAGTCATTGGCAGAAAGATTTAATTGTTTGAAAAAAATAGCATGTGCCCTTCTTTCCGCTTTGGGTTCCACATATCTATGTGAACAATTTTTTTCTCATATGAAATATATTTTAAGTCCACTAAGAAATTGTTTAACTACTGAACATTCTGAATCCTGTGACAAATTGAAGGTAACGAACTATATACCCCTGATATTGCGACATTAAAGGCCCGTTTACATGGACGAAAATTGCCGGCAATATACCGGCATGGATCCTCTTTTGAGGCGTTTACATGACAACCCGGCAAAATGCCTGGTAGAAAAGGAGGTTTGATTTTTGTACCCGCAATGGGGCAGGGGATTTGTGGGTAAAATGCGGGAACGTTTTCTAATTTTCCCATGATGCATTACGCCAGATCTTTATTTATTCAAAGATGGCTGCTGTTGTGGATTGCGAGCGTTGGTGTACAGTATAGCTAGAATGATTCTTGAAAATTGTATATTGGACTATTTAATATTTTCTCAATGTGTATATTGTTATACGAAAATTTTTTAAGTTTTTGACTTAATTTATTATGTGTTGCTCTCTTTTAATTCTTGCTTACTTCAAGCGTTAATAAATCGCTTGATTAGTAACTTATAAAAAAGTTAGAAAATTTATAATGTATACTTTCCTTGCCAATGTTTAATTTCAAGATATTTTGTAAAAGTGTTATTTTTTATTAGTGCGTTGAAATTTGTTATAATATTTAATTATTTAATTTGTGTGTTATTTTTAAAATTTAATTGTGCTAGAAGCCTAGAAATGCTTGAATTAAAATTTTTATTGCTTCATGAAAATGTTATGAACCCTCTAGTTCATCAAGGGGCAGGATGTTGTGAATTATATTGACCAGGTGGTCCGAGTCCTGTTTTTTCCCCACAGGAAATGTTAATTTCCTTCAAGTTATCAAAAACTTCACTCGTATCAAATGTATCAACAAGCTAGTTATTATATAAGTATTTTAACTGCAATGCAAAATATTTTTTTCCCTAAAATAAAAGTATTAAGAACCTGATTTTATGAAATAAGAATTATTACTTTGCATGTATGTTTCCAATATTTTAATAAGATGATACATATACTTTAAGACATTAGTTTTTGAGATTAATTTGAAATTATTACAATATAAATCTTATGGATGTACACAATAAAATTGCATTTTTTTGTTATTTTTCCTGATTTATCTTATTGAGTGTTTCCATATAAGTAAAAAAGTAGTACTATCTTTTTATTAAATAACTCCATAAGGGTGTAATGAAAATTTTTTTTACTTTGAAAATTGATTAAAATGTGATATAACCAATAAATAGAATTAACTGTTTTATATTCTCATTCCTATGAATTTATGAGGATAAGAGCTTAAAAAGAAAATTTCTTTTTTCTAAAATCTTCAAATTTAGTCCATTTAATTTTTGTTATTAAAGCGAATCATGATTTACTGAACCAAAAGATATCCTTTTAAATACATATTGAATTGAATGGGCAAGTACAAAATTATTTTATAAAAGTAGGCTAAATATTACTTTTTTTCTCCTCGAAGGGTTAAATAATGCAAAACTTTTCAGTCGACTACTTCCTGCGCAAAACACCGGCGCATGTCGGAACGCGGAGAAACCGATTCACGCAGCATAGGCAGTTCAAACAAGTTTCGTGCAACTTCTGTGCGAAGGAACGTTGTTAACCATCAAACAAGGTGAATGATGGCACAAAGACGCCAATTGGACTTGTTTACGAAAGGAAGAATCGTTGGAATGCTGGAATCCTCACGATCACAAACTGAAGTGTCTCGAATTCTGAATGAGGACTAGTCTGTGATCTCAAGACTGTGGTAGAGGTTTCAAAGAACAGGAGATGTTTCCCGACAACCAGTATCAGGTCAACCAAGACTCACAATCCCTCGCCAAGACCGATATCTGGTAATAAGTGCGCGACGTCAGAGGGGCAGAGCACTGGATTCGGCGCTCTCAGTCGCCACAGGAATGCGAATTTCGAGACAAACTGTTTACAGGAGACTCAATCATGCTGGCCTGTATGCCAGAAGACCAGCAGTTTGCATTCCCCTCACGTCTGCGCATAAACGCGCTCGTTTGAGCTAGAGTTTGAAATATCAACATTGGAGTGGGGGAGAGTGGGCCAATGTTATGTTCAGTGACGAGTCCCGGTTTAGTCTGAGTAGTGATTCGTGGCGAGTAACGATATGGAGAGAACATGGAACACGTTTTGAACCAAGAAACATAACGAAAAGACATCATTTTCCATCAAGGGGAGTAATGGTATGAACAGGCATCATGATGGACGGCCTCACATACCTCCGTTTCTTTGACACGGGGTCTGTGACTGCTCAAAGATACAGAGACGAAGTTTCTTGAGCCTTATGTTCGCTTGTTTCGAGGTACTGTCGGTCCTGATTACATATTCATGGATGATAATGCGCCATGTCACCGAGCGGTGCTGAATGATGACTTCCTTGAAACGGAAAACATCCAGGCCATGTCGTGGCCTGCTAACTCCCCTGATTTAAATCCTATCGAGCATGTATGGGATATGCTCGGGAGACAAATTGCAGCCCTTTCGCATCCACCAAGCTCTGTCACAGAACTGAAGAGAGCTTTTCAAGAAGCTTGGAACCATTTGAGCCCACAACTCATTCATCATGTCATAGCAAGTGTGGTAAATTGCTGTGCAGCGTGCCTGGCTGTCAGAGGTGACCACACGCCTTATTAATCTGCAGCATCAGTATTTTATTTAATGTTTTCTTTCATTTTTTCGTTGAAGTGTGAATCCTTGCTATGCTCAGTTTTCTTTCAAGCTGCTACTTTGAATAATAAAATTAATTATTACCATTCTTTTGATTTGCTTCCTTATTTTATAATCATTTTACACTCGCTTATGACGTATCCCGCCATTCTGATTTACAGTTCCTTCTTTATTCACATAACTATCAATTATACTTAACTTTTGGACACCAGTGTATCTACAGATTAATACGAAAATACCAACGAAGAAGTATTAAGAACCGTAAATCGGGCTTAGATTTACGTACATAGAGAAGTTCCTGGACACTTTTTAGTGCACACACACACAATTGTTGGATCTGAGTGCTACAAAATCTTTCATCGTAATTTATTGAATAAATATTCATTTAAATTGATAATGAGTTTCCTTTCCATGATATTCCGTGTAAATTAATATTCGCCTTTTATTATAAAAATAACCTTCAATTCGGAGCAGCTTAGAATTTTTCTTTGAAGAGAAATAAAACCTATTTGGCAAAGATTACAAGGAACAATGAACGCTTGAACTATTATTTAACTTGATGGAAAAGATTAATATGGATGGATTCAAATAGATGAGTAATAAAAAGAAACGCCAGAATAAATGAAACAAGTTAAAGAAATAATAATAAACAAGAATAAGTATGATAAAGTAATATTAAATAGTAATAAAAGGAAAACACACATTATACATTTATACCGCATAACTAATCTTTTTTTGCTTCAATAAAGTCTAGATTATTTACGTCAAGCTACCAAAATAGACTAAATTTTCATAGCCTAGAAATTAATAATAAAAATGCAACATTTTAAATAAGTGTAAATATTTTATACTTAGACATTATTTTTTTCACTATTGATTATTATTTTTTGAAATATAAAATTATATGGTCTTACTTTACGCCGACTGGGTGGCATAGTTGATTTGTCGCTGGCCTTCTGCACCCAAGGTTGCGGTTTCAACCCTGCCCCGGTTGGCGAATTTTCGTGATGCAGAAAATCGACAGCGGCCATGTTGTATGATTATGCGGCATGTAAAAAATCCCTTGAAGTTCCAGTTTTGCTTGGGTGCTCTCGGCAAAGTTAAATTCCTAAGTTCAATTTCGCATCGTCAGAGCTCAAGTGCCTCCATCTGGGAAGGAAACTGGCCGCCAAAATTACATGCGGCAATTGGTATCGCCTATTCGGTGCCGCAGTAAAAAGTGATACCAGCTCCCCGGGAATAAACTAGGTCTGCAAAGGTAAAAAAATACTAATAAGCATCCCCATTAGAAAAAAAATGTTCTTACATTACAGTTATTCTACTTCTTTAATCTTCAAATAAACTTCTTTAATCTTCGTTACAGCATTACAAAAAGTGTCTTAAGGTATTAAAATTATAAAATAAAATTAAGATGTTTTAAAAAATAAGGATAGTGAATTTAAAAATTTAGAATAATACATCACTGGAGTCGTTGGGTTGTTTCCATTGTAGTGTATGAGAAAATTCTTTTTCTGCTATTGTTGGTTCTGTGCTGACCGTACATACCTCTGCATAAACACGAAGATAGAAGGAATTCTAGTAACGAATCAAATCGTAAGCCACCTGTATACTGTTCAAAGCCACAGCTAACGACAGGCGTTTATCCAAAACAATGACATTCAATCTGCGGCCCGTGGGCCACATGTGGTCCGCCAGACTTTTCTGAGTGGCCCGGTCATGGCCCATTGTACTTAGAAATTCTGTTACTGGAGAGCAATGCACTAAAAATTTGCGAGAAAATCTATCAATCAAGCAATCAAATATGTCAATTTTGCTATCAATTTGGATTTTTTTAATAGTAGAACGTAAGCAAGTGGCTGGTCATTAATGAAAGGAAATAAAAATTATTACATAACTCAGTAAAAAATGCGTAAAAATAAATATTTTTGTGAGCGTGTTTGATCACAAAATTTTAATATATCAGTAGGTAAGAAAAGCCGGTTCTGCGGTAAAGGCGCAGGCACAGGCCAGGCACAGGCCAGGCCAGCCAGGCCAGCCAGGCAGAGTTGAGTTGTTTTCCTCCTGTGGAGGCACAGGCGCAGGCGCGGAGTTGTTTCCCTTCTGTGGATGCTGCGTGGAGTTGAGTTGTTTCCCTCCTGCTATGGTTTTGGTTTTCGAGTTGATGGGGGGAGTTGAGTTGTTTTCACCTGCTGTTGAGTTGTTTCCCTCCTGCTGCTAAGTTGAGTTGTTTTTTAAATGTGTAAAAAAAGTTTATTGAAATGTTTAAAGTGCTCATGGCGCCACCTATTGGTTAAACTATACACTAATTATTAGATTTTAAAATGATTGAAAAAATAACGCTCAAATAAAAAAAAAATAATAAATCCAGATTCAAACTCACAGCCCCAGAACAAAATGTCTCCATAGGACAATAGTTTTTCAGTTACGCTAACCATTGTCCTATGAAGGCATGCAGACCTGAAGAAAACTTAGGTTTATAATCTCATGAATTTAATTTTGCAGGCGAAGCAGATGGCGACATTTTCTTAATTAAAATGAAATAAAAAAAAATATTTCACTTATATTATTTTAATAATTTGTAAATTTTAATGCGGTATAATGATTACACATACACAGTAAAAATGTGACGTAGAATACTCGTAATCAGCGTGTGAACGGTTTACGATTGAACTTGTCTTAGCTTGTCTGATCTTGATTCTACAAGACGGCGACTGAATTCTACGTCAGAAATTATCTCAATGCTTAGAGCGGATGGATACATTGCTTTCAACCACTCAGCGAACTCCGTTCAAGTGTAATTCGGTCAATATGCTTTAGACCCTTGCCACATCTTAGGTTCAAGATTCATTTCGTTTGTCAGTACTGCGACGGACTGTATTCGAAAAGGGAAAAAAAAAAATTGACAATGTCTGAAACACATAGCGAACAACGAAAGCTTGGAAAGGTCGTGGAATCTTCTGCAAATAAGAAAGCAAGAAGAGAAGTTTCAAAAGTAAGTAACAAAATTAAATAAATTTGATATGTAATGTTTATAATGTTTTTTACACTTTTCTAATCCTCATTAATTTTGGTATATTATTTTCAGAAGTATGGAAAATTTACCGAGGATTGCATACCAGATGGAGTATTTCCAATTGGAGATGATGTTTTTGTCTTTGCAAGCATCTATTATGATTCCGTATCAGTACACATAAGGCGTTTCAAGAAGTATGGAAAAACCTACTACCCAACTCCTGAGGGAATAACATTAGACCCACAGTGGATCGAATATATCATGCGTAAAAAGAAAGTACCGGAATCACTGGAGGAATTACCGAGTGGACTTTTCCCTCCTGAACGGCACATTCAAATAACAAGTGAGAACTTCACTAATTTTACTTTTAAGCGCATTAAATACGGTCCGAATAAAGAGCCTACTTTTAAAGAAATCAGCATATCCCGAGAGCAGTGGGCTGAAATGATTGAAAAATATGGTGCTATTGAAAATGCCGTTATAGACAATGTATTTCTGTGTATGGACTTTTTAACTGCATATAAAACCTTCTGTGAAGGTCCCATAGAAAACGCATTACCTTTTTCTTTGGACGTTAGTCTGGGTCAACGATACTTGACGCAAATTTTGAAAAAATCTATTTGTAGCCTCCTGAACGAAAAAGGACTGAATCAACCTCAGAAACTCGCTGAGGAGTTATGGGGGAACCGAGAAGAAACATTTAATTCACATGTTTTGTCACTGGAAGCTAATGAGATAGCTGATTATTTTTATAATAATCTTTTTGAAAATGTACACTTTTTACTGTTAAAACCTGTAAATTATGTAACTGAAAATTTTTTGGAAAATCTTCGCTTAGATATTATTTTAAGAGAAGTAAGAGATATGTTATGTCGATCTGATTGTTTTGAATATTATGAGGATTTTGTTTAAAAAATATTGCATACTGACTTTATAAGTTTTACACAGTATTTTGTTCCTATAAATCTGAATAAAATGTTTTTTTTTTTATGCTTGATTTGAGTTAATATCATTTTTGTTGTTTGTTAGTTTAATATTTGTGTTGAAATAAGTTTCACGTTTAAAAAACAAATAAGAGTATTTTGTATAAAAGTAAGGAAAATTTATGCTCATGCTTTTAAACATAATCCCTTTGCCTTTCCCAAAAAGTATAAATTGCATAACTATTCATTGTAATAGTCATTCAATCAAGTTCTGTTCGTCGGTAACAATGTATCAAGATTTAGCAGCGTTTTACGAAAATCCCGAAGTTTCAAGTAGCTTCGGAGGTGTGGAGGCATTACATCGCTCTTTAAAAGGGAAATATAGTAAAAAAGATGTAAAGCATTGGTTATCACAGAAAGATGCTTACACTCTTCATAAACCTGTTCGGCATAAGTTTCAGCGGAATCGAGTATTTGTAAGTGATATTGATCGTCAGTTTCAAGTGGATTTAGTCGATATGCAATCTTTAGCAGAATTTAATAAGGGTTATAAGTATTTGTTAACTTGCATTGATTTATTTCAAAATTTGCATGGGCAATTCCTCTGAAAGATAAATTTGGAAAAAGTGTAAAGTCTGCGCTAGAAATTATTTTTAAAGAAAGGAAGCCTAAAGTGTTGCAAACAGATGCCGGTAAGGAGTTTTTAAATAAAGTAGTTCAAAATTATTTGAAAAATATGAGTGTAAAATTTTTTTCTACAAATAACGAAACTAAAGCTAGCGTAGTTGAAAGGTTTAATCGGACGTTAAAAACAAAAATGTGGAAATATTTCACTGAATTTAATACTAAAAATTACATTGACGTCATTGATAAATTAATGCACAGTTATAATCACTCGTATCACCGTTCAATTAAAATGGAGCCTGCTTCTGTAAGTAGGCATAACAGGAAGCAAGTATTAAATAATTTATATGGTGATCTAAGAAATGAGAAACCTAAAGCCCCTAAATTTAAAATTGGCGATGTTGTGCGCATTAATAAGCAAAAACTTCTCTTTGAAAAAGGATATGAACAAAACTGGAGTCGAGAACTTTTCGCAGTTTATGAAATCGTGCAAAGAATTCCGATCGTTTATAGATTAAGAGATTTACAAGGTGAAGAGATTAAAGGTACTTATTACGAAGCAGAATTACAAAAAGTTGTCGACTCTGGTTTCTATCCTGTAGAGAACGTCATCAAACAAAGAAAAAGACGAGGAATCACTGAATATTTTGTTAAATTTTTAGGTTATCCTGAAAAGTTTAATGATTGGGTGACTGATATTCAAAAAGTATAAATAGTTAAATTTTTTTCTTACGGACTCATTTTCAAAATGTCTTTCTACGTAACATTACCTTCTGATAGCTCTATGCATTTCTTTCCAGAAAACAAAATATCTCATTTCAAAACTCAGTTACCCTCCCCCGTTTATTTAAATGGTGAATGGGAAGTGGGATTGTCTGAAATCATCTACCCTCATTCTTGGCTTAACGTAAATGAAACTAACAATTATTTTCGATACAAAGTGGGTGACGGTAATATTTCTTCAACCGTTAAGCAAACAATTGATGTGGGGTGTTATGAAACAATGTTTGATATTATATCAGCCATACAGCTTGCTTTACCAAAAAATCCTAGTCGGTTCACAATAACTTACAATAAAGCATCGAAACGGGTGAAAATGAATGCGATTCGAGGTAGCAGTCTTCATTTAGAGAACTTAGGAGAATTGTTAGGGTTCAAACGCAATGCAATCATAACGGGTAATATGAAAAGCGAATTCGTTGCTGATGCATGGTCTAATTTTTCGGTTTTTTACGTTTACTCGGATCTAATTTCACCTCAAATTGTGGGAGATACACAAGCTCCTTTATTACGAATCGTTCGAACTAAAGGTGAAGACGGGGAAACGATTAGTCAATATTATGATAGACCTCAATACTTACCTTTAGTGAGACACTCGTTTCAGACGATTCAAGCTGAACTGAGACTCAATTCAGGTGATTTTGTTCCCTTTGAAAGAGGTAAAGTGATCATAGTGCTTCATTTTCGCATGAGACAAATACTATAAATAAAGCAGTGCTTTTCTCATACCCTCATTTGAAGATAAAAGCGCCAAGATGAGCTTACCATACGTTTGCTGTACTAAAAGATTGAGGACCATTATGCAGGTCAGATCGGCTCGGGTCTGACTCATTACAAGGGCATTAGTTTTCAAAAGGGTTATGGAATCGGAGGAATATTGCCTTACCTTTTTTAGTAAAAGGAGGTAAAACTATTGGAAAAGAAGTATTAAGGACAGGGAGTCGTGTTGCCTCTGATGTATTGTCAGGAGAAAAATTTAAAGAAGCCGTAAAAACAAGAAGCAGAGAAAGTGGGAAAAAATTAGCTCAGAAAGCTATTGATAGAGTTCAATCTATGGTGGGGAAAGGACAGTATAAAAGAAAGCGTAAGAAACAGAAAAAATTCATTTCATCCAAAGCACGTAAAGTGAGTGTACGCGATATTTTCGATTCGTAAAAATGGCATTTATTCTCAAAGATTCTCCTGAATGTGTTAAATCTGAATTGGAACTTTTCAACTTACCCGGTACTCAAACAGTTATTCAAGATGGGCAGTGGAAACAATTTCACCCTCTTTCTAACGTTTTCGATAACGCACCTGTAGAATTTCACATTTCTGGAAGTGCAGAAGATTACATAGATCTCAGTCAAACACAATTATATGTAAAAGCGAAAATAGTAAAAGTGGACAATACACCTATTACTAAAGATGATACTATAGACCTGTGAATTTATTTCTACATTCATTATTTTCTCAAGTAGATGTATCCTTAAATGATCGCGTGGTTTCCAATTCCAGTAATACATATCCCTACGATCTTATATTGAAACTCTCTTAAACCATGGATACGAAGCAAAACTTCCAATTAACGGCTGAACTATTTTACAAGGATTCTGATGATGGTCTCAAGAAAAGAACTGAATTTTTTAAAGAAAGTGCAACTGTAGACATGATTGGTTGCATACATTCAGATTTATTTCATCAAGATCGTCTTTTACTCAATTTAGTGGATTTAAAAATAAAATTAATACGAAGCAAACCCGAATTTTGTTTGCAAGGATCTGTAGGATTTAAAGTTGTTTTGGATCATGTTTCTTTATTCATACGAAAATTCGCGTGAATCCTGGAGTTATTCTTGGTCATGCGAAAGCGCTGGAAAAAACAAGTGCAAAATATCCCATTAACGAGTTCTGTGCAAAGTGTATTCGATTCCTAAAGGAAGCATGTCTTTTATTCAAGATAACATATTTTCAGGCCAAATGCCGAAAAAGTTTTTGTAGGATGTGTTGATAATGAAGCTTTTCACGGCGCATTTTCAAAATCTCCTATGAGTTTAAACATTTTAATTTAAATTTTGTTGGAGTGTATGTGGATGGACAACCGGTGCCTCACAATCCATTAGAACTCGATTTTTCTAAAGATCAATACATACGTGCCTATCAAACTCTATTCGTTGGACAGATCGAATGGTCAAGACAGAGGTATATTTATTTCTAGAAAAGAATATAAAGATTCAAATACATTATTTGGATTTAACTCTCACCAATTTATGTTCCTCAGAGAACATTTAAGTTGATAAAACATAGCAATTTGCGATTAGAACTAAAATTCAGCAATCTTTAGAACAAACGTATGTGTTATCGTTTTCGCCGAGTTTGAAAATTTAATCGAAATAAACAAATCGAGAAATATCTTGTATGATTTCGGAAATTAAAGAATGGATGGAATGCAACTGTTTACAGTCTTATCTCAAGAGAGGCCACGTCCCCTATTTCCAAGGTGTTTATTCTAGAGATACAATCCCTCCTCTGCAAGAAAACATGTGTGCTATTGTAAATTCTGATGATCATCGCAGCCTGGAACCCACTGGTTAGCATTATTTGTGAATGATAAAAGAGAATTAGAATTTTATGACTCGTTTGGACAACTCCTGCATTCTATAACATTAGTACTACTACCTATTTAGATGTATTATGGAATCCAAAGTGTTCAATCACAACATCCATGTTTGTGGACAATACTGTATTTACTTTTTATCAAACGCAGCCAAGGCTATTCTATGCATTATATTTTAAATCAATTGTATATAAATGATTTATTATGTATCATTTGTAAAGAAGCGATATGGTGTAAGATTTGTGTTTAGAAAATAAAAAAATAAAAAAATGGAATGAAACTAAATATTTGTGTCTTTTATTTTTTTTCTATTATATTCTTTATTTTTCCCTAAAAAAATTTAATATTTTTTTCTATATAAATTTTTTTCTCAAAAAAAAATTAATATAATTTTATAATAATTTTCCCCTTAAAAATTATATTTTTTTCTATGATAAAATATTTTGTTCCCTAAAAAATTAATATTTTTTTCTATGATAATTTCTTTTCTCAAAAATTAATATAATTTTATTTAATTATCATCTATTTGAAATTTTAATTTTATTAATAAGTATATTTTCACCTGCAAAAGAAAACTGTTCAAATCATAAAGAGACATTTTTTTTTAAAATCAATGATTATCATTTATTTCAAAGTTCAACCATGCATTTCTGCGAGCATACATTATTGGGTTTTTGATAATTTGTTATTCTTATACATTTTTTATTTACATCTAGATGTTTCGGTAAATTTACATCATTCAAAGCACTTAAAAATACATATCTTCCTTCAGGTGCCGATTTTCGGTTCGTAGAAATCATTTACGAGGAAACAATATTACTTCCTGGAATAACAGTATTTTTGTAAATAATTTTCACCATCAGATATTCCAATCTGAAAGATTCTTGAAGCTTTAAAAACTGGAAAATATCTTTTGCTTTTTCTTTATACCTAGGTGGAACAATTCTAAAAATTTATCCTCTAACACTCCTTTTTCTGTCTTCACATCTGCCCTTTCTCTGTCTTCACTATTGAACCTTTTAGATTTTCGTTTAATGATTCCATTTCTTGATTTTCCGATACAGATGTTTTCAGTTGAATGATTCGGACTCTTTTCGATTTTCAACAGAAAAATGTGTATATTTTTGTAAAACTTGTAGATAGAGTATTGCTTTCTTCTCTTCAGTTAAATCCTTATTATGGAGAATGTTTTTATACGTTGATCAAGTTCCGATAAGTGTTCCGCTACTTGAGCTCTTTCTTCGGGTACCAGTACAAATTTTTGCTAAATTCCATTTTGAATTAAAGAGCTGATACGGAAATAGCTGCTGGTAATAAATAGATA
>BMAO01024477.1:0-16172 GCA_019973975.1 Trichonephila clavata
TTAAATCTGTTGAGGATCAAACGTCCTCCCGTGGTGTGTGTGGAAATTATAAGACGGGATGTCAATTTCGGTGTCGTGCTTGTCACTTTTCCTGGGTCAAAATTAAGAGGTCTGTTAACAAAAGCCCTGGAGTAGCTGAATAGTGCGACGTTCATATTAACTCACTCACTTATAGAGGGAGAGCTAATGCCATACAATCTTCATTTAATACTGATCTGATAATTTGTACAGTTTATAATTAAGGTCGCAGTGTAGTTTAGAATCAAAGTACGTTATAATTGCATTCAATGCATTGTTATTGTATAATGAGGGTCGATGAAAATTATGATTGGAAAATGGATCGCAAATATTGAAAGTTTGAGAAGCACTGGCCTAACGGGAAATAATCACAACCTTCAGTTTAACAGAATTTTGTTTTCGAAATCTATCTTTAAAAATTTTTAAATTGTGGTTCTTTACTATTATCGAACCCATCATTATTTATGGTGTGGGAATTTGGGGTGGCTCGCTCACATCTCGTCATATCCAAAAACTTAATTTCTATTCATAGAATTTACCTTTTAAAAATCACGAAGGGTCTTAGGACCTCACCCACCAACGCCTAGCAAATCATTCTGGTGATCCACCAATTCACCTTTCTGTTAATAAAGTTTTTCTTAAATATCAAATCTGGAAACTTCGAAACCCTGAATTTAATAAAAAAATTGATTGTCATTCCATTGAAAACTTTATTTCTCTCCACTTTGTGAAAGCTCGTAATAGATTTTTTTTTAATCAAATGCAGGAGCCTAATAAGTGGGAGGTGTATACCCATGGATCCAAAATTGGGACTGAGACGGGGTTCGTGGGGTGCATTTTTTATCGGGGGTCCCTTTGAGAGACCTATTATTTTAAATTAAAACCCTATAATACTGTTTTCCAAGCGGAGGCATCTGCAATCGGCTTCTGTGGGTGGTTGCTAAAAATGTTAAAATTAATATTTACACTGATAGTTTATGCTCCTTTCTTTTCCTTAAAGGTCCTAACAATAAATCTGCCTATCTTAATTTAATTAAGAATAAGCTCTCTATGTACCGCCACTTTTATAATATTCTCTGCATTAAGGCTCATAATAACAATTTTTTTAAGATATTGCAGATCATTTTGCTAAAGTCGCTACTATTTAATGGTGTAGAGGTGACTCACCCCTCGTTTTATGTCATCAAAATCCTTCAAAATAAATTAATTGATAATTGGGAGAGTTGGTGGTCAAACTAATACTGGCTTACGAGTCAAATACTACTTTCCCAAATCCAGTTTAGATATCAATCCCCATTCCAGTTACGTTGCTCATTTCTTAACAAACCATGACCCATTTGCTTCTTAACTGCACGCTTCAAATTAAAAGCTACTCCCAACTGTCTTTGTGGTTCTGTTCGGGACGCTGACCATTATGTGTTGGCATGTCCCCTGACTAAAGATTTTCATTTGGTCTCTGTATCTCGTGTAGGTATCTCATGTGTATCTCATCTTCATCGTGAAATTCCTTCAATTCACTCTAAACTAAAATCATGTATTAAAATTGCCTCTACAGCTCAGGATCAAATTCCTTTTGTAGGATTGGTCTGTACTCTTTGTGGTCACACACAAGCGGTTTTTATCTTCCTCTTCCCAAATGTGTTTCCTGCTTTTTTCTCCCCTCTTTTTTCTTCTTAATCTCTAAGCCCTATTTATATTCTCACACAATATTTTGCAGCTTCGTGGTTTAACTCTTGGTTAACAATATTAGTATACTTTAAAGTTAAGTTCCTGGTTATTTTTTTTATTATTTATTATTTTTCCAATAATTTCTCTCCCCCCCCTTCCCCTGTTTATTTATTTTTGACTGTTGCTTCTTCCTTTGTTTCTCAAAAAAAAAAATGGGGGAGGAGATTTTGAAAAAGTAATCCTTTTTCGTGCTGTGAATCATTTCCTTTTCTTTAAACTGAAGGATTAAAGGGGGGGGGATTTCAACAGGAAGTGTGTTATCAACTGAAAATTTTATTCTAAAGAAACATTTCTTTTTATATTATTATAATTTATGCTTCCTGTTTTTTCTTCTTTTTTTTGGTCATTATGGTGCATTTGTTTTGTATAATTGAAGTGAAAACTTCTTTAGCGGCGTTGGGCACCTTTTTTTATTATTTCTTCTTGTATTTGTAAGAAATTTGGAATTTTATAAAATGTGTGTGTGTGTGTGTTAACTTTGTTTTTTTACAATAAAGACTGGACGTGAGGGCGGTTGCTTCCCGAGGGATTGGATTGTAGCTCTAATCCCTCTTCGGGTGAGCTCGGTTCCTTTGGGCATTCATCTTCTCAAAAAACTGAAAGGTTATTTTTTGTAAAGTAGCATGGTACAATCTTGCATCACCCGCATATTCGGATCAATTACAAAAGCCTTTACTGGAAATCAAAAAATTATATGATTTTAAGGGCTTCCGGTTGGCATTGTCCATAAATTGAATAGAAGGGAATGAGTAATGCTTTTTTGACTAATGTTAAATGATATTGTGTCGCTGTCCGCCTATGATTATGTTTCATCGCTGTTTGTTGTGTGTGTAAAATAAAAATGTGAATTTTAAAATAGAAATATGCGTCCCCATCAATCCATTTAAAAACTGCAACACATAAATCGATTCTATCACGTAAAATGTCTTAATTCGAATCCACGTACATATAAATATATAGGATAATGAAAGGATTGTATCGTAATTTTTAATAATAACTAAAAACTAAAAGAAAACTTAATTCTTAACTGCTTAATTGTTTCTTAAGATTTCTCCTACATAGTCACCATTCAAAACTATACTCATTTTTTTTCAACTTTTCTGGAACTTTTGAAATGTGTTATTATAGAAATCAGCAAACATTGTTAAAAATCTCATATTTAATGACGTCATTTGAAGTGTAAAATCTTGGAATCCAAAGGATGTAAAAATGGACGCTTACATAGCTCAAAAATAATTTTATGCAATGTAAACATATGTACAAAAATTTATGCAGATTATAGCCCATCAAATGATTTTATCGAAATCATTTGAAAAATTATTTTCCGATGTGTTACCTCTCCTTTATTACAAAGCCCTAATGTAGAACATTTTCACAAACGATTTACGAACACATACGCATTTTCTATAATATTTCTTTATTCACCTCAAAACAAAAATGCTTCAGTGATATATTTCCGGAAGTCGCTCTGAATAATTCAGATATCGTTCTGTGCAGTTTAAGAGAAAATGTGTTCCGGGAGAATGCAAACACAAACTGCTTTCACATCTGGGCTTGAGGCTATCATTTCTTCAACTCTGACGTCACTTAAATGCATTCCCTTCGCGTCCCTTTCTTCCCTCTATGAGAAATAAAAACCCAAAATATCTTGTATTAGTTCTTCAACTCAAAATATACCCTCTTTTTGAATAAAGGAAATTTCAGAAAGATTTTAAAGTTATGGTTGGCACTGAATTATTCACATACACACATTTTCAGATTCAATCCCTAAGAGTGTTTAACAAAACATGAAGTGAATGGGAACTGATGTACATTTCTATAATGAATTCAGTTGGCACTTTGGTTTTCAATATTTATAATCAATTGTCGAAACCTGGCTGGAGTTTTTGCAATGGAATTGATAACAACAAAGCTCAGCAGTGTAAAACCTTTATACTGAAATGTTTAATAAAGCTATATCTTTTTTCTCTCAAAGTGGTATGTCTTATTAAGTTTTAATTATTATAAAATTCATTTTTTATTTGAAACTTTTGAGAGAGATTTTCGTATATTAGTTACTATTTAGAGTTATGCACACCTTATAATGTATCCTGCCTTTCGGGATCCGTCATTATTGAATTCAGTAAATAACGTTCAAAGGCATTATTCCACCCCTCGAATGATATTCATTTGTATTTTCGAATCTTTGACTCCTCAAAATGAGGCAAAATTTTCAAATCTGCATTCCTATAATATCCTATACCACCTTCTAGATGAGTGAGCAGATGCATTGCTTTAAGGAGACGAATGTTGATTGTAATCATATCGCGTCATTTTTTATTCAAATCATTACTTAATTTTTTCCGCAGTTTGCAGTCATAGTCTAGTTAAGAAATTATAATTAAGTTAATGAAACAACACATAAGGCACATGCATATTAAGCAGGAATTTTATGGCTTTCTTTGAAAGCTGTGAGCAACTTAATTTGTTGTGTTGAGATTGGTCTTTTTAAAGCAAACTCAGAGCGAAAACTTTAAGAGTTTAAAAAGTTTTGCTCTCTCATTTTGATAAATATATATTTTTCTCAGTCTATACTTGAAAATTCCAACAACATAGAGGAACAGTCATTATGATAGTTACTTTTAAGTCTATTTTCGAGAATATAGCACATTCCGATGAAAATACAAATTAATTTTTATAAATTTTAAAAAAATATATATAATATAGTTTGTTTCTCTACTTTATTTTTTATTAAGCATTTACGGGTTTATATACAGAATAATTTAAGATATGTATTTTGAAAAAAATTAAATAGCATAAAATAAAATATCCTGTGTAACTTTCCTCCATTTGAACAATCTATTGTACTATATACCTTTCGCCATGTATAATATTTCAATCGTTCATTCATTAATATTTTAATTATTTTAAACTTTGAGAGACATAATCAAAGTATGCAGATAGTTTTAAAGTGATATTAATATCATGTCAGCAAATATCAATATATTTTCAAGGAGATATGAACCTCCAATTATTTTAAACAATTTAAAAATATTTTATCTCCTGCAGGACTGCAATTAAATATATGTAAATATACTGAATGGATCAATAATGTATATAGCACGATGACCTAAAAATACTAAATATACACCGGAGAGCTAAAACATTATGAACACCTACTTCATAACACGTTACACCACTTTCTGCCGGCAAAACAGCTGCAACTATCCTTGGCATGGATGCCACAAGTTTGTGATAGGTGAGACAGATAGAACCAGTTGTTAAAGGAGTGGACAAATAAAGTCGAGATATTCCGAAATAAATATGTTTGATCTCTGAACTGCATTTCTATAAAAACAAAATGGGCTCAGTCAGATTTAGATCGCTGAGTTAGATGGTCATTAACTGGAATTCATCCTTATGCTCCTCAACCCAATTTAGCACAATTCTAGCCTTCTGACATAAGACGTTGTCATGCAGAAAATTCCATTCCCAGTTGGTAAAATGAATGAAATATAAGAATGCAACTAATCCACAATTCTGATAATATGGTCTACAACTTTCACGGTCTCTTCTACCATAGCTAAGGGTTGTAGAGTCTCCTATAAGGACGTTCTCCAAAGAATAATACTGTTACCACCAGTCTGTACACATGAAGAGAGACACTTTTACTGTGAAAGACCATCTCATTCATCACAACCATCCGCGTGATGAATGAGAAATCGTGATTCATCCAACCAGGAAACTCTTCCACTTATTTATGATGAAGTCTGAATGTTTTTAAGCCCACTCTAGGCGTAGTTAGCAACGACACTTGGTCAACAGAAGCCCTCGCGTGGGCGTTTGTTGTGCATCCCCATATGGAACAGTGCTTGGCAAACTGTCTGTTCCGAAACGCTTTCATTTGGACCTGCATTATATTGAGCTGTCAGCTGAACCACTGTCTGGTGCCTATTTTGCAATCGGGACAATTTTTGACGACCTATTTCTTTGATGAATCATATAAGTCCAGCAGCTAGGGGGTCTATTTCTGATTTCATCGGTATTTATATACTTTGTGTTCTGCTGTTTTAAGTATATAAGTACATATACAAACAGCCTACAAATCACATGCTGTTTAGGAGACACTAGTTCAGTGTTTTCGGGCCATTACAATCTCCTCTCGTTCAAATTTGCTTAGGCTAGCTGCCTTTCTCCTCACTCTCAAAAATTATTCATCAAAATAGAATTTAATGTTAATAATTTGCAATTTTTAATTTGGTTTTTTTTTACCATTAATTATAAAAAAATGTACAGCTTAAGCGATATTATTTATTAAGAAGATAAACAAAAATATAAATTAAAAAATAACCGTATTTTGAATTTGTTATAGCTACTTATATTTGTTTTTATCTTATCAGTACGTGTCGCCATAGAACTTCACTGATGAATCTTAATAAATTAATTTCGCACTCAGAAATTACCTCTTCATCAAATTTCACTACTCTTCTTTTTTAAAGCTATATTTCCCATCATATTTATTTTGCTCTTTTTTCTTTATAGATTAAAACTTTTATTCAAACTTTTTAAAGCTATTAAATTTTTATATAGATTTATGTATTCTGGGAAATCTTTAAAACGGAATAAATCTCATAGGTTCTTTACTAAAAAAAAACGGGAAAAAAATATCTTTTTTTTTCAGATTCACCTCTGGTTTCCATTATTATTTTACCAGCAAAATCTACTTTCGTGGAAAATTTCCAATAACGTTAGTAGCATGCGCTTATAGAAAATTATTTTTAAGCTTAGGAAATAAAGACAACGAAGAAGAATTTCCGAATTTTTTTTTAATAAAAGCAATAGTTTTCGTGGTGCCGCAGAAATTCAATAATGGTAACAGATGGGTAGGAAATAATTTATCTTAAAATATTTCTAAAGTATTACATTTTATTGATATTTTTCAAACTACTCAATATTTTTGGGCGAATAAAAAATGTTTTTCAGAAATGACATAAGATTTTCACACAAACAATGTTTTTTTTTTCAAACCTAAATCTATCTCACTGATTTAGGACGCTAACTTCTTGGTCATATTGCTGAATATGCAGAGTCCATCACACACACAGACCACACAACACACACAGACATATATACATATTTATTTTGTAAATTGTAAATTCTAGACTTGCTGCAGTACTCATTCTTCACGTGGTTTTAAGTTTAAAAAATAAAATTCAGCTAGTAAGCAATACATTTTTTGGACTAACTGAATTTAGCATTCTTTCCGGCTTACTTGCAAGGCGTCAAATTTGGTGTAAGATGATATGTCCGAAAATTTAAAACAGTTTTTTAGATGTAGCCCAATTTTTAATAATCTTTGAAAATTATGTAGTGAATTTCTAAAGAAGCCCTTTTTTGCAACGATTCAGTCGAAAAACAACCGTAGTTATTGTTAAAAACAGGCTAACAAATAGAATGAGTTCCAAAATGCCATAACATCTTGAGATGAAATACATGTTCAATCCATGCGTGTCCCAGTCCTTTCAGAAAACTTGCGAACCGTTTGTGTATTTAACAATGTGAGTATTATCCACCAATTATAATTCCTCCATTTTCTAAAATTCTTCTGCTAAAAGAAAATGAAATATTCATTCCTTATAACGTATAAATTCCATGTCGAATGGATCAATAAATTTCTAGAAATATTGATTTTTAAAAAAAATCAGTTTGAAGCATTTTAATACTATTTTTTAAAACTCGCCAAAAATTGGCCAATATACTTAGAGGACCTAAATTAAGTAGCCTTTATGAAAAAAATCGCGTCTTTCAAATGGAGCAGGGTTAAATCTACGAAAATTCATAAAACAGCTAGGACCTAGTGGAGCACACAAGGATTGTCACTGGATCCGAACCCCCAATGTCCTTGATATTTTTTCAATTGATTATAATCCTATGTATATAGTACTTAAAATTTAAATAAGTATTTGTTATTAATAATTAATTCTATAAATTTATGTTAGTTATTTATTCATTAATTAATTTCTTACTGTTTTTTTTCCAGATAATCGACAAAATCAATGAAATATGTTGGGCGGCATATTAGAAGATAATAAGAGATTGGTGGACTTCCGACCCTGAACAGCCCACCCCCTCGAATAAATCCTGTGTGCGCTACTGAGCTAGGTAGAAAATCTGGCCATAATTGTTTAACATTGGTTTTTTTTAAAGAAAATGAAATCTATACTTTTTAAGAACTCCCTTTGAGGTCTCACACTCCTTAATTGCAGTTTCAGTGTTCCAAATTGTTCTTTATGTCTTTGCGCTATGCCCCCACCCCACAAACTTTTCTTTTTATTAACCCCTTAACTGGTTTGCACGTACAGCATACAGACTACCGAAAGCTGACTATAACCGTTTTGCCCGTACTCTGCACGGGCACTGATATTTTCTGCTTTCTATTTTTGATTTGCGCGCACATTTTTAATTCTTATATTGATATTATTATTTTCGTGCTTTTAAGAGATGCAGTTTGTCTATGGTACTGAAATAATTCTCATCCGGCGGAATTTTTTCTTTGAAGGCAGGAATTTAGTTTCTTGAAAATATTTGATAAAGAACCGGGAATGGCAAAGGCAATGTGAAATTTGTTGCTTGGGAAGAAATGAAAATGTAAAGATAATCCAAACAAAGTTGATATTATATCTGTCACAATTGCAAGACTGAGTATTACACCATGCTTCTAATTATGTGTGCATATGTATATGCACACACACACACACAAATCTCAAACTTTTGAAAGAAAGGTACGAATATGAAATTTTTTTTGGAAGTATGAGAGAAATTCTTTTAAAATGAATGAAACATCCTTCGTAAGATGCAGAGTGACGGCAGCAGACTAAGTGATCGAGCAGGTAGTGGCATTTACATTGAGAGAAACGTGGAGGGAGGTCTTCTTTTTGCCACCGTAACCCCGATTTTTCCTCTGTCTTTAAAAGTGAACTTATTGCAATTGAGCACGGCTTTGTGAGGCAGCTCTTAATGAACAAGACTTCGGAGACCTCTGGATTCTCTTTGATAGTTGCAGTTCTCTCCAACATCTTTATAACTGGATCAAAGTCGGAGACAGGACTGGCGTCTCCCTACTTCAAAAACGTTCACAAATATCAGAGTCCCATAATGTTCATTTCCAGTGGATTCCATCCCATGTTAACATCTTTGGAAACGAACAAGCGGATCTCCTGGCTAAAGAGGGTTGTAATGCTTCTTCGCCTATCTCTTCAACTCTCACCTACTCTAAACATCAAAATATAGGGTTAAATCTGAAATTTTAAAGGAGTGGAGGACCCCGCTCAACCATCACTGGTATGAAAGCAAACATCCAGGATCCTCATTCCTACTTAAATGTGGCCGAACCTCTCAGACTGCAATCTCTAGATTGAAAAGTGGCCACACAAAGAGTCTTTCCCTTTTGTGGAGGCAGGAAGACTTTTGCTCTTTGCACCAAGTGCAAGACTCAGCAAGCCTCTCCAGATCACATCTTGGACTGCTTGGGACTTTCGAGGGAGGACGTTTTACCTCTCCCCTCCTGATATTGGACTTCTTAAGTGTCAATGGTCTTTTTTGGGTCTTATCTGACTCCGTCAGACAGACTGAGGATTAGCCACAACAACAACAACAACAAGATGCAGAGTATACTTATAAAAAAACAAACATTTGGAGGTTTTTGTAATAAAATGAATAACAGTGCGAGAACTTTTAAATAGAATTTAAAATAAAATTTTAAATTTTTGCCTTCTATTAAGCATTATAATAGTTATATGCAATTAAAAAATTTGTCTTTCTTGGAACACTTTGATCAAAAACATTGACCGCTTAAGGGGTTATAAACGAAGCAAACAAACAATTATCAAATAACAGATCACACTTTTGTGAGCCACAGTGATGTGTAACAGTGCGTAGTGTATAAATAAATATGAAGAAAAATTATATTGAAAAAGAAGTATACATTAGTTAAAAACTGAGAAAATATATCTGTTACCGGTTGTAGAAATATTGAAGACAAGCTCAAAAAACACGTGGAAAATGGGCCAAATTCTGCCGTGTCATTCTGCTGGCATGATTGTAACTTATCAGATAATATCACCTAAGTTCCTATTTGCAACAACCCGGAAATGCAATCGCCAACCCTTGCAGTTCTTATACGATAAGTACCTAAAATGAACATAGTTTTGACGTATATTTACCATAACCAATTCTGGATAAAATCCTACTTCGGTTTACTTTCTTAGAGTCAAAGAAAAAATGAATGGCACCCAATTGTGTCGTGACTTTTTTTTTTTTTTTGCGTTGAACTCGCCAAGTTTGCGATACATAGTGTGAAGTGAATCAAAATATATTTCAAACTCAAAAAATGATTTCGAAAAGTTTTTAACTGGAGCATACAGTAACCTTAACTGTAGTTAAAAACTATCTAAAAAAGAATTACTCGAGCCAAATTACTTGTACTAAAAACCTAAAAAAATAAATTACGTTAACGTTAAATGAAGTCAAAAACTATATATTTGAAACAAAAAAATAGGCTATCATCAACAACGCCAAGGCAGGAAATGGAAAAGAAACTCGACTATCAACATTAATTTGTTAAAAACTATTTAAAGCATAAATAAAACAAAAATTTATTTCAGGTAAATATGTAAAATAGGGGCTTATTCAACTTTGATGTAACTGCACATAAAACCCAAAAGAGCAGACTTGTAAGCAAAAACAGAGTTTCCGAAACAAAATTTCAACTTTTGGAATAAAACTTTTTTTACGACAGTTCATTCAAAAAAACTATTGCAATTTTATGTCTCAAAGAATTGATAAATGAGTAAATATATCTATAAATAAGCAAAAGGGTACTGAAACCTCAGAATAACCTCACATATAACAATTTATCTTTTTCAGAAATAGATAAGAAGTTATAACTTTAGAACTAAGAGAAAATCACAGAAAAATCATATTTTATAAAAAAAATATAAAGTGATTTCCTAAACACTCTCTTAAAGGTGCATATCTTCAATACTCATAATTACAAGGAAACAAGATTCACGCGGCAGGATCATTCAATTTTGGTGCAACATCCTAGACTCCCGCTGAAAATTTCTTTTACTAATATGGATTTGCTATTTCACCGTTGCTTTCTTTTTAGTTACTAATCAGATTTTCAGCTAGACAAGCAAGATAACCAAGTCTCTTTAGGTTAAACGCGTATAAAACAAAACAAAAAATTAATTCGAATTAAAACTAAATCAGCAATTTAATTCAAATCAGACTTAACCGCTTAAAAGGATACATATTAATTTCTACCTTTATCTTACTTATTTAAGTTTATTAATGGATACACCACGCATTTTTGGTAAATCAATTAAATATGATTAATCGCATTATTTCGAAATGGAAACTGGAGTCTCTAACAAGGAGATGCCTCTAATATATTGATGAAATGGGCTTTAGAATAATGACTTACTTAATTTCAATGCAATCATCAAACTAAATCAGTTCATCTACTCTAATTAAACTAGTTTCAAACACATATGGTTTACATCTTAATCTCTTTCGAAAACCTGATTTCTAATACTGCAGTATTAGTCCTCATATGCACGTTGAAGTTGATAGAGAGTATTATCTCCATTTCGTATATTATGCTACTATAAATTTCTTGTTCGAAAATAATTCAGAAACTGATGCAGAATAAAAAGGAACACTTTATTACTTATTTCTGTCTTAATAGAAACTGGTAAAAGCTGAATAAAACTTTTCAGCCATTAAGTGAGTGGATTTGATTTTAATTTACTTCAAAACATAAGGGCTATAGGCGACGGAGCTCATAATTTTGAACCATGTTTAAGTGCGAAAATGAAAACCTCAGGTGGAACTTCTTCACCTAACTTCCACACCATACCAACGGAAGGATTCTAAGGATCTACAGATTTAACAATTCTCGAAGTGCTAGGGCTCGAAACATTTACTCGACAAAGGCGGCCACGAGCTCTCGTCCAGAACCACTTGCCTACTGAGGCTACAACCCAGGAATAAAAAAACGAGCTTATGATTGGTAAAATTTCATTTTAGAAACTCTCCTGTCAACAAAAATCGAAATGTAAAATAGTGAGGTCCCTACACTTAAAAATAACTTCATAAAAATCAAGCGGTATGATAAGGACCTGAAAAAAAATAAGATATTAACTTTCTCCCCTTTAAGCAGGCTATTTTTTTAATCCAAAATGTTTAAAAAAAGCACATTTTTATTTCAAATAACTAAGAACAACACTTGCGGAAATGGAAGAATTTTATTTTAGTTTTCCATTTGAAAGTTTTTACACTATTTCTTATTTTATAACTGGGAAACACAAAACACCTTAACTGTTTGAATTTAATAAGTACACTCTGCATGCTATGAAAAATGTGTTTCATATATCTTAAAAGAGTTTCTCTCATACTTACAAAAAATTTCATGTGTTTGTACCTTTTTTTCAAAAGGTTGAGGATTTTGTATGTTTGTGCATATAGATATATGCGCACGCAATTTGAGGCATGACGTAATACTAAATCTTACATGGCAATAGGGAAAGAAACAATATCGGCTTTTTGGATTATCTTTCCACTTTTTTTCTTCTCATGCAAAAATTTGGCATTGCCTTTCCGATCTCTGTTCTTTATCGAATATTTTCATGAATCTAAATTCCCTTCTTTAAGGGAAAACATCCGCCTTCACCACAAAAAATCCCTGATCAGAAGTATTTCAGTACCAGAGTGAGTGAGTGAATATTAACGTCTCACTGATTAGCAACACGAGGGCTTTTGGCGACGGTCGGCGTAATTTTGAACCATGGTCAAGTGACGTGGACGACACCTGAGCTGGCACCCCCTCTCCTAACTACCACACCACACCAATGGGAGGACGTTTGAGCTCTCGACAGATTTAACACGCATCTCTCCCCTACACGGTGGATCGTTAGTGGTACTAGGATCGAACTCATAACACGCTAGCCATGATCTGATGCCTAGACCACTTGGCTACCGCGGCCTCTTCAGTACAAGGGACAAAAGCACACCAGCATTAATAATATCATCAAAATAATTAAAAATATGCGCAAATCAAAGTGAAAAAGGAGAAAATACCAGTGCCCATACAGCAGGGGTTCCTAACTTATTCCCCGTCTTGTCACATCTGGTAAACAGGAAATTGCCGGCGGGCGCAGCGCAAAAAAATATAACGATTTTTAACATTTCTTTATTTTATTGCAATCATACATAATATCCTGCACAGGTATGAAAAAATCAAAATAGTTACGTTTAATGCCATTTTTGGCACCGCATATTATCTAGAAAGTTTTCAAAGTCAGGGGTATAAGATGATATTACCAATCTTACAGCATCTTCAAGATTGCTATCGTTAAATCAAGATCTCATTGTTGATTTAATTGTATTCATTGACGACTATGGTTGTATTGGTATAGTATATAGCGGACAGTCAAAGGCGCACAAAAATACCTTTGCGGGCAAATTGGCGCCGAGGGCACAGGGTTAAGAAATCCTGAAGTACAGCATACGGACAAACCGGGTGTGGCCAATTTTCAGTAGCATGTACGATGCACGGGCAAATCAGTTAAAGGGTTAAAAATCGTTTTCGTCACCCGACAGCAATTATAGCCTTGTACGTAAAATGTCGATACAGTAATGCAAAAATACTAAAGCACTACTGAAAAATAAAACCAAAAAGTTTCTGAAGGAATTTCCTAATCATTGTCTACATGTTAATATGTATGCCTTTATCAAATCCATGTACAAATTATAAGCTGTCAAAAATCGCAACAGCCTGTTTTTTTAGTACTTTTCTTTTCATTCTTTATCGCTTTATTGTTGTATTCTCATGAAAAAACTATGCATTATCAACTAGGCTGAACATTATCTTTTAGATCCCAGGTTTTTTTTTATTTTATTTTGAGCGAGTGACAAAAAGCAAGTGGCAAAATCTACTTTTGGGTTAGCAGATTGCTTCCCACATCACTCCATGACAGTGATTCAGTATTAGGAGGACCCCATAATTACCAGCAGAAATAATTTTTATCTTGATAAGGCGCCTATTTTCAGTGTTTCCATTTCTGTTACTAGAAATCTGTGCTGCCAACCATTGATCTAATATTGAAAAGCCAGTAAATAAGTACAGGAAATTGACCTACAACTCTTGAGATACCCAGGAACATCGGTAATATTTTATCCCTCTCTGCCTACAGTTTAGTGTCTTAAACTGACAAGAGTAATCTGTTGTACGAGAGCAATATTTCCTTATTTTTTACTATCCTTCTCGTCTTTCTCTTTAGTCAAATACTTTTACAATCGCCTTCAGTTCTCGTATTATAAACTCTCTTACAGATAGACATTTATACCAATTATTTAAATGTTGATACTGTTAAACTAGCTGATGTTGATGCTGATACAGATTAATCTAATATGTCTTTTGCACTAATAAAACCATGCAACAATCTACAAGGTCTTTTCAAAAAGTCTTCAACCTTTGGCCAGAAAGTATATCTTAGTCATTTTGCGGGATTAGGATCCTAAACAAGTTCAATGCTCCTTGCGCCTTCATACACTTAGCCCATCACTACTTCCTCTGCCGATAATAGTTTTGGAAAACTTATTTTGGAATGGTGTTTGCCGTGCTCAGCTTTACCTTATCTCTACTCTGAAAATGGGATACTTTCAATGATGTTTTCATTTTCTGGAACAGCTAGAAGTCGCAAGAAGACAGGTTCAGCGATGATAGTAGGAAGTAGATCCTAAACAAGTGCAAGACGGTGTTTTTTTGTTCCACCGACAGAAGCTTAGGAACAAACTTCGCATCATCTTTGCGCCTGATCACACAAATTTGAATTTGGGAACCTGCAATGATCTAAACTTGTTCAGCAGTCTCTCGTTCGGTCAAACAACGATCTTTCATTATAAAATTTTCCATTTTTTCAACAACAACGGCGAGTTTCGAGTGGTTTGTGACCTCCCAAACGCTGGTTTTTTCTACCGATCTGCGGCCACTTTTGAATCTGTTAAACCCATCTTTAATTTGTGTGACCCCCGTAGCATTTTCTCTAAACACTTTCTGAATCTCATAAATTATTTCACTAAGAATATCAACCAGGTGTTGACAAAACTTCTGACGCAGTACCTATGATCAAGCCATTCAATCATCTTTAGATAAATGAAGATCCTACAAACACGTATAACGACACCTCATTCGGCTCCCCGCAAAAAACGATAGGTAGACTGGAACGAACGAGAAAAATTCAAGCATGTGCATAAGCTGTCATTCCAACTGTTAACAGTGGCTCCGTTTTAAAATCTGTACTGCGTGCGGGAAAATTCAAGATGGGATACTTTCTTGAACAAAACTTGTATTTGTTCATAAGAAATAACTGGCAATGGACCACACAAGTTAGAACTTTCATTATAAGGCGATACCATCTAGGGGTAATACTTAATTTCTCTAACAAGATACCACGTAAGGCTTTAAGTATCAGGTTAATTTTGACGTGAATAAGCTCTCATTATGCAATATGACTATAACAGAATCATGATTTAAATTAACAGTATGCTGCTTTTCTGCCAACACTAATTCGGAATTATAAACATTAAGCACCCACAACAATCCATTTTTGGGTTACCAGAACAATGCAGAAAGTTCTCAATAAAAATGAAAACATCAATTTGTATACACTTCACGTAACCGTTAAGAATTATCAAAATAAAAGTCCTACTATCAGTTTTCATAATCCCAGTTCAAGTGCATATCAAGAAAATATTAATGATTTTCTTGATGTACACACAATACATACTTTTTTTTTATATTTCTTTTTTTTTTCATTTCACAACTAATTGTATATGACCACTCAAACTTAACATCTGTCATTTTGTTTTTTATGTTCTGTGACAAATAACTATATGGAATAGATATTGTTTTAAGACGTATCCGGGTTTCTGGAGAAGAAAAAAAATTCTAAATCTTCTCTTTTCAAAATACTTGTTCTTAGCTTGCTTCACCATACAGAAGGTGTTTGTTTTTCCAATACGTAATTTGCATTACTAACCTGTTGCTGCTCATGAGAAGTAAAACGTGGCTGGGAAACGAACGAGATTGTTTGAGTGCTACTTCGTTCCAACGCAGAAGAAAAAGAAAGAATTCCTTATCTTATGATCTAAAACACTGTTTGCTCATTTCCCGTTTTTCAGCGAATCAATAGTAACGTGAAAAGAATAAGAAATTACACTGAGATAGTGGCAACATTACAAAACTCTATCTGGGTCGAAAATGTAGCTATAACTTAAACCTCAATGAAGTGCTCCTAGGTACATATAGATAAAGCTTATATTTATGAAATTAATTCTTATCAAAGTTCTTGTATATTAGATAATTCTTGTCCATAATTCCT
>BMAO01024478.1:0-28056 GCA_019973975.1 Trichonephila clavata
TTTTTTTCAAACATCTTCCACATATTAAGAACGGTAATTTCACATAGGAGGTGACGTTCGCTATTACTAAAATCTGGTGTAACTTTTGTACCAGTAAACGAAAAAAAAAAACAAACTTAATACTTTCATAAGTCTGATATAAATTGCACCTGCACAATTAAGTCATACAATATTGCAATTTTGAATGAATCGTGATTTTGAAGGGATCGTATACAATTTTTTATATTGCTTCAAAATTAAAAAAGTCGTTTATAAACTTAAAAAGCAAATCAATATTATTGCAATGTTCTTCTTGCAGGTAAAATTAAAAAAGTGACTTAAGCGGTGTAATTAACTAGTTTAATAAAATTATACCATTTTAATGTTTTTATTGCATTCAAATAATTTTATAACATCTTTAATGGTACTCTTGCTTCAGAAAATTTTAATATTATAATCTGAAGGATAAACACTGTGTTTAAACATTTAATCCACTCATTAATTGTGATAATGATTGGATCTAATCAAAGGCGTAAATATGAAAATTCGAATGGATTATGCAAAAAAAATACTCCTTATGGTAAGTTTTGTTACTATATTTGATCATTTAAATTTAAATAATGAATTAGATGAACTTCTAATAACTACATGAAAACAATTTAAATAACCACCCTATAATGTAAAAACTAGTATTTAAGTATCATTGATTTTTAAAAAAAACACTCATTTTCATTTCACTCTGAAGAGATTGAAAGTAATGGTAAAGTAAACACATTTACGGAAAAAGTTTATTTTTTTATATCCACAAACAAAAAAACATTAAAAAGACGGAAGTGGAAACGGCAGAGACAAAACAGCTGGATGACATGTGGATTCGCTTCTACGCTTATAATGGCCTTTGCCAAACATAGTACACTCTTTCAAAAACTTTTGAAGTCCGATTATGGGTCGCGTCAGTTGAAAGAAATGAACTTTCTGTGGTCCATACAGAAAATCTGATCAGTTAGGCAAACAAAATTCGGTAAAGATTTTCAAAGGTTACCGACCCCCTTTTTTAAACTTCTAGTTCGTATCCTAATATTACAACAGTAATTGAAAAGTTTGTTTGTGCTCTCAACATTGATTTTTTCTGAAATTGTTTTTAAAGTTGAATAGAATTTCACATGAATTGGAAACGATTAGATTATAGAGAGAATTTTAATTGAATTTCTTCAAACAATTCAAAAATTGAAATAGAGCTAATTTCAAAGAATTCAAATTTATATGTTATTATACAAGCGACTGAGATTTGGAAAATCTTAGTAAACCTGTTCGGAGTATGTGATTTAAAAATTTCTTGAATTGAATAATTTGATGAATAAGAAATATTACGTATAATTTTGATTCCAATGAAGAACCATTTAGTAATAGTAAAATTAAAGTATTACTAACAGGAAACACAGTTTGATCATTTGGCGGAAGAAGGATTCAAAAATGGTTCCATCCAGTATTTGATGACCAATGATTCAAATATATAATAAACTGCCTTTCAAAGTCTAAAATTTTGTTAAATCGCGTAATTAACAGTTGCTCTTATGGTAAGTTTTGCGAAACGGACAACTATCCTGTAATGATCTTTATGCAGATGGTCGTTCGCACTTTATGGAAATGATTTTGTAATTTATTTTCCCGTCTGCATTTTCAGATAAAATTTTAACAATTTCAAAATAATCGTCAGTTAATGTTTTCTTTTGATTGGAATATAAAATAAAAGATTTATTTTAAAATTGGCTTTTAAAATTGGTAGATGGGTCGAAGGTAGGTAATTGAGCTTTCCGAGAAGAAATATTCGTATCAAAAAATTATAAAAAGGTGTAAAAATCTCGGTTATTGCATTTTAAAAAAGGGATTTATGATATATTAAATTTTAAAGGAAAGAAACGTCTAGCTGAAAGCAAAGTAAAAATCTGACCTCGAAACCTAATCCTGAGACTGGTAGACCGCAGACAACAATCAAGAAATTGAAATCTCTGATCCTAAAAGAAAATATTCATCAAAGACTCAAAGATTCATTGTATAGAAACTAGGAATATCTTCTGGCACTGTAAGCAAAATAATTCGTTAAAAAAAAGATATTTAAACCTGAAGTTCATCTGCTTTTGCCGAAGCATATTGCTGAAAGGAAAAAATGCGTAGAAAAATACATGCGAAAAACATCTAGTTGCTGAAAAATGGAAATGTGTGGTAATATTTGATGGGACATGGGTATATTTAAGTGATTGTAATGAAAGAAGACCAAATTCTTAATGCTAGACTGAATGGAATACCTTACGAAATGGCTTCGTCAGTGTACGTAAAAGTTCCCAAAGAGATTCATGATAGTTGCCTGATTTTGTTACAACGCAAATTAAAAAACAAAAAAAAGTCTCAATTAAAGCCAAAATTAATTCACTCTACTTTAAGCAGAACATCTTAGAACCAATTTTTGAAGAAGAAATTCCAGTCTTATATGGAAAAGACATTGATAAATTTGAGCTTCATATGTACATAGCCTTTAATCACACGCTTGCCGTTTATTTAGCAAAGAAAAAAATCAGAAACAAGATAAAGTCTATTCCATTTGATGAAATACCTATAAAATTAATTGAGGCTTTTTCAATGGACTTAAGTATTTTCGGTTTATTAAAACGAGCCTCAGAAAAACGTCATCCGAGAACATTGGAAAACGGCCCAAGATCAACGGAGTAAAATTGACATAATAGGCCTAAGAAAAAATTTATTTTTCACAGAAAATGTCTGAAGCAGAAATTATTTCTGTTGTCAAAGTTAATTAAAAAATGCTGGAAAATTATAAAGACTAATGTTGAATACATAAATAACGTACATCGTACAAAATCCTTAGATATCATATAGTGAGATATATATATTTAAAGGCTGTCAAATCTCCATTTATTAATTTGAATAACAAGCTGAGCTAGAAATGAACTTTGTGTTCTTTCGTCGTCTTCGCGATAAATCAGCAAAATGCAGAGTGCGGTTCGGAAGACAACAGGATATTACGCATTCCTGTAAAAGAAAGTAACCGGTTTTCGCAAAGTCTGCTATTTAATTTTCATTATAGAAAGGGCTACTTTAAGCCCTTTCTATACTGAAAGCATTTTTCTGAAGTGTGTTTAATCAGGTAAATTACTGTGTGTATACTGCATTCATTAATTTACATTTTCATATAGTGAATGCTATAACTTTCATTATACAGTCTAGAGAAAGCATTGCCCTCCAGTAGATTTCCAGCCACTGTAACATTTCTGGAAATGAGAAAGGAGATAGGCTTACTAAAAAGGGATCTAAAATAGAAATAATATGTTTGGCAATATATTGGGGAGAAATTATATGAGAATGATGGACTTTCGAACACGATCTCTCTCCCCCATCTCCTACTTGAAAAGCCCTGTGTGCGCCACTGAATAAATCAAAACCATTTTCTGTTTAACATAAGAGCAGGTATGTCTTTAATCTTTTGATACATAAAATACCATATAGCACCTTAAGATTCTTGTTCTCATTAATAGGATAAAATAATTAATGTCTCTTCTGAAATTTCAAATGGCTCGTGTGACACGCGAGAAAAATTCGCAAAGCTAATGTGTACTCACGGCAGATTTAGAGAAATAGACGGATCATCATTAATAATTCAACTTACGTAATTATTTATTCCTTTGATGATGACACGGAAAGTAAAACTTATTTTTTAATTTGTAGCCTACAAATGATGGGAAATGACGTTTCTATTTATATATAAAGTAGTAGGAAAAATAAAAAAGGGCGATTTAAGCAAATTATTTACAATGTGAATGGCTATCATATAAAAGTTACAAATACTTTCCTGATGTAAGGATTGCTCAAATATTAACATTTAATTGCAGAATTTTGATTTAAATATATTTTATTTCGAAAACATTATCTATATATATATAAAGGAGAAAAGCGACTGACTGACTGACTAATCACGATATCTCTGGAACTATTCAAGCTACAGACTTGAAATTTGGTAGACATGTTCCTTTCATAAAGTAGACATCCGTTAAGAACGGATTTTCCAAAATTCGAAATGCAAGAGGCGTTACGGGGGGTTAAGGGGCGTTATAAATAATTGTTTCCATGTATAAACTACTCGATGTACAATCTTGAAATTGGGAAAGCAGATTCCTTTCATAGAGTAGAGATCCACTACAAAATGAGTTTGGTAAAAATCGACCCCAAGTGGCGTTGCGGGGGCTTAGGGGCGTTATAGATGATTATTTCCATTTTTAAACTATTTGACGCACTGTCTTTAAATTTGATATATATAAATAGATTCCTTTCGTAGAATAATGGTCAGTTACAAAACGGGTTTTGTGAAAACACACCTCTAAGTGGCGTTGCGGGGGATTAAGGGGCGTAATATATAAATATATCCGTTTTTAAACTACTTCACCTACCTGCTTGAAAATTGGTAGGCAAGTTTCTTTCTTCGAGTAAATATCCGCTTCAAAATGGATTTTGGGAAAATTGACACCCAAGGGGTGTTAGGAGTTAAGGGGCGTTATAAATTCCGATTTTTAAGCTATTAGACGTACAGTCTTGAAACTTAGTAAGCAGATTCCTCTCATATGGTAGAGATCCGCTACTAAATGGGTTTTGTGAAAGTTGCCCCTAAGTGGCGTTGCGGGACTTAAGGGGCGTTATAGATAATTATTTCCATTTTTAAACTATTAGACGCACAGTCTTTATATTTGATAAATAGACTTCTTTCATAAAGTAGATATCAGCTATAAGATGGGTTTTGTGAAAACACACCTGTAAGTGGCGTTGCGGGGTATTAAGGGGCGTAATAATTAAATATTTTTGTTTCTAAACTGCTTGACCTACCTGCTTGAAAATTGGTAGGAATGTTTCTTTCATGGAGTAAATATTCGCTACAAAATGGGTTTTGGGAAAATTGACCCCCAAGGGGTGTTGCGGGGGTTAAGGGCAGATATAAATAATTATTTCTATTTTTAAACTATTAGACGCACAGTCTTGAAATTTGGTAAGCAGATTCCTCTCATAGGATAGAGATACACTACAAAATGGGTTTCGTGAAAATAGACTCCCAAGTGGTGTTGAGGCGCTTAAGAGGAGTTATTGATAATTATTTCCATTTTTGAACTACTGGATGTACAGTCTTGAAATATGATAATCAGAATCCTTTCATGGATTAAAGATCCCCTATATAATGTGTTTTGTGAAAATCGACCCCTAGGTGGTGTTGCGGAGGTTCAAGGGGCGTTATTAAAAACTTTTATGCATTTTTAATTTATTGAATGCACAGTCTTCAAATTTGGTAAGAAGATTCCTTTCATAGAGTGCAGTTCCCCTACAAAATGGGTTTTGTGAAAACAGACCCTCAAGTGGTGTTGCGGGGGCTCAAGTGGCGTTATAGATAATTATCCCCATTTTTAAATTATTAGACGTACAGTCTTGAAATTTGATAAGCAGATTCCTTTCGTAAAGTAGAGAACCGTTACAAAATGGGTTTCGTGAATATCAAATATCAAGTCTAATTTCGGGAGATTAATAGACGTAATTGATAAATATTTCCATTTTTTAAACTATTAGATCTTCCTGCTTGAAAATTGGTAGGCATGTTCCTTTCATGGAATAGAGTTCCTCTAACAAAGAGTAAAACGAAAATTGACCCCTAAGGAGGTTGCGAGGGTCAAGAGGAGTTACAGGAAAAAAATTCCTGTTTTTAATTGTTAGACCCATTACTTGAAATTTGTTAAGCATGTTTCTTTTGTTGAATAGGGATCCACTAAGAATGTATTTTACGGAAATCAACTCCTGGAGGGGCAGGGGGTTACTGGGACGTATTGACAAAAAAATTCTTTTTTCGAACTACAAGGACTATAATAATGGAATTTGGTTTGCATTTTTCTTTTGATGAATAGAAATCCGTTAAGAGCGGTTGTTTTGGAAAACAGCTCTCAACGGGATTACGGGGATATTAAAAATAAAACTTTCGTTTTTTTCTGTTAGATTTAGACTTTAAATTTGGCTTGCATGTTCAATTTAAGGAGTAGAGATCCACCGAAAATTGACTTTGCGGGAATCCACTTGATTATAGGGTTACGAAAGAGCAAACGTCATTCTATATTTCATGTTTAGAGATTTTTAGAAAATACAAATTAGATGGGTTCTGCCCTTTTTTTTTTTTATCAAGAGGTGACAGTTACGGGTATATATATATTTTTCAATACAATCTAATTATTAATGCTAGGACTTATATATCAATAATTTATATATATACATAAACAGTATAAATTTATAAAACATCATGGAATACCCAGCGAAGCGGGTGGGTAACGGCTAGTTTAGTATAAATGAGAGAATAGCTCTTTTCATTTACAAATTTAAAATACACTAATAGTTGATATATAGTATACATATATATATATATATAGTTTATATATATGTATATAGTATACATATGTAGTGTATATATATATATACATATAAGCTGAGTATAAATTAACTTAGTGCAATCTGTTCTAATAAAAATAAACATTTTCACAATATATAATTGTAATAGTTTTACGCTTTATCCATAATCCAATGGAAATTGAAGAATTTATAGTGTTTCAGTCGGTAAAATGCATGCAAAGGTGTGTTTCAGCAAAAGGAAAAATAATGTTTCTGTGTGACGCATATTCAATAGTACAAAAGACTTTTAATCCAAAATACACAGATGCGTATTTATAAAAAAACATTTTCTAGATCTTCATTCTAGTTGCTTAGTAGTGTAACAAACCAATATGTTGACAGCAATCTCTAGCGGACTCTTCCTGAAACCATCAGCCAAGATGTTGCTGTCAAAGCATAAACATTGTGTAGAACCTATGTTCCAGCTTATTGTTGCATTGCTAAATATTGTAATTTCCATAAATATAACCATATTAGCTCTGAATGCTAATATTCTTTAATGTGTTGTAATTGTGATAGTTAAATGTTATATTAAACTCTAATCAAAGATGTTTAGCATCCGACTGCTTGTCAAATCAGTTATTACCATATCCAGTTATACATGAACACGTTTTTTTATTGCAATGGCCAAAATATTAAGCAAATTATAGCATGAATTATTTCACCTGAAAAAGAAATAACAAAAGGAAATGGGATCACAAAATTAATCAGTTCATATTTTCGCCTCATACATTTCTAAACAAATGCTGGAATATTACAAATATTTTGATGCGAATATCCGTCTTTTAAATGGTGAGATTTTGATGCAAATGAATTGATATAAATAAATAACCTTTTTTTCTTAATTAAATTGTAAATTTATTAATTCATAAGAATGTAATGAACATTTGTTATCCCACTATTTTTAGCTCTACTTCTTAGATAATATAAACTTTACGATTGCAAAGCTATCGTCTTAATCATTAGCAACGAGTCACTTTATAATTACCTTTCTCCAGACCAGAGATGTAAACGGTACAAAGACGATAAAATGAGGCAGGTGCACTAGACGACGAGGTAGGAGGCATAAAAATTGGAAGCGTAATATATCTTGGAACGTATTCATCGCTGTTATGATAGTAAAACTTGCAAAATGAGGACAGGATTTCGAAAAATGCACTGTTTGTAAAGTGCTTGCTGCTGCTACTCAAACAGTTTACCATGAATCGAGGAACGGTTATATCATAAAATAAAAACCATAGAAACTGCGTTTCTCCAGCGTCATTAATGTGAAAGGCGTTGGTTCTGATGGTATGTGGGTGAAAACAGACATGTTGCAATTGAAAAATTACCGTTTCAAACGAACCGGTGGACTTCTTGAAATGTATCAATGACAACAAAGCAACCAGACCCGTTATGACACAGACGGACGGTCCCTCCACCGAAGTTAAAGAAACAGTATTAGCAAAAGTGGTTTCAATTTATGTGGCAACAACAGCATTATTGACTGGAAAATGATTGAATTATTCGATGGAAGAGCCCTAATTTTTCCAATCCAATAAGTAGGCACGTTGTTGTTTTCTCAATCTAACAAGTCAATTTAAATAACTGTTAAATCAGTTCTTCTCAAACTTTCAATATTTGCGACCCAATATCCAATCGTAAATTCCATTGCTCTCCTCCCCCCTTCTCCATACAATAACAATGTATTGAATTCAGTAATATTGTACCTTGACACTCAAGCTACAATACGACTTTAACCTCAAGTGCCATTGGGGCATATAAACGTTTCTCTCAGCCAAAGCGTCCATTGCCCCACACATATATATACGTATTTTCAAAGTACCATTATTTCTGTGCACTGCTATCCATAAAATTATTCCGAAGGCTTTGAAATGCAATAAAATCGCATTTACAGTGTTTACTAAGTATTTGCTTTTTTCAGAGGATTTGATTATTTTTTTATTTTCCTTTTCTCCCCCACCCCCTCCCCTCAATACATCCCACACGCATGCCTATGTGGAAAACGGTAGGGCTGGTGAGTGAATCGCGTAGCGTTTAATTGGTAGTTACATATTAAGGACTATAAACTGTACAAAACTATAAACTGTACGAATTATCAATGTAAGAATTATTTTTTGTATATAACTTT
The DNA here is from genome assembly GCA_019973975.1 of Trichonephila clavata. NCBI lineage: Eukaryota > Metazoa > Arthropoda > Arachnida > Araneae > Nephilidae > Trichonephila > Trichonephila clavata. The sequence goes on from BMAO01024478.1 coordinate 8,591, forward strand.
ATATATGATTAGCTCATGGGGCCACTGGTAATTATTAAACTTGTTCATAACTTAATGTTGTTAAATACATTATAAAATACATTTTACAGCACTGATACGTACATTTATAAGTATTATATCAGTGAAATGTGTATTTTATTTTTTAATATGTCAGAATGCATTTAGTTTGTTTACTTTCGATAAATTAAAAAGTTTTTAATTAATTTAATGTTTTCGACTTTTCAATATGCTCGTGCCTCCCTCGTAGACTTATCTCGCTCCCTAGAGGGCGCACCGCACAGTTTGAGAAAATTGAATATACTACCATCTTTTGGTGGCTTCAAATACCTGTCGCATCTTATCATAATCCTATTTAGTCACGCTCATGTCATTTAGCAACTGTGCATTGTAAAACGCTATTATTCTCAATTGGTCATAATAATGTGAATTGACTCTGCATGCATAGATACTATCTACACAGACACAGCCAGTTCATAAATGCTTCTAATTAATTTTCGCTAATTATTGTTTCTTTTTATAAAAACCGTTTTGAAAATAATTTTATGTACTTAAGTCCATTATTTGCAATTATACTCAGCAAAAGGTATTATTTTTTGCTATATTGAAACTAGTACTCAATAGTAGCAAAAACAAAAAAAATACTTTTAAATATTTATAACATCTTCGTTCAAAAACATATATATACATGGCTTGAATGTAATAAATATATTATGGTAAAATTACTATAAAATAGATGCTATCAAAATACCGAAGATAAAACTGCTCTTATAAGCTATTTTTCTAAATGCATATTCTGAACAAACAAGGTTACCATAACTCTCAGTTCTCATCATAGATGGGCATAGCTAGAAATACTTTAATGAACTATGATTATATAAAGGATTAAATGATTATCTTAATCATTGCTAATTAATTTCAAAAAATATTATCATTATCGCTGTCATTTTTTCGCGTATCTAATTTTTTGACATTGAAGTTACTGTGAAAAGCAAGGCTTGGTTACGAATTTATAAGGACCAAATATTTCAAATACAGATCGCACATTCTGCGAGATTGCAGAATTTACAGATTACATATGAAATTAAATTATTTTTAATATGTCAGCATCATAATTTTAATCTCTTTTTAATATTGAGGATGGTAAAAATGTATCTATTAATACTGCGTTAGTTTTTTTTAAGAGTGTGCTATTTTTTCCTTTATTTTCATTTCTTACGACTGTGCATTAGTTTACTTGACTTAAAATAAGAAAAGATTTTAAAAATGTGCTTTTTTCTAAAAAAAAAAAATTGCAATTGTTTTTGAAAATTAGAGATTGTGTATTCTTTTTTACATCCAATTAACTTAAAGTAATTTCTCAAATAAATCAAAAGATAGAGAGCAAAAATATGTTTTGATAGCTGCCGTGACTAACACGCACATCACCCAACCTCTTAGGTAAATATTCATTAAAAAAGTACTGCAAGGGAATCATTATTTAGCCGTATTCGAAAAGCATACATTTATCAAAAATAAGATTAGTAGAAACTCCAATTATTTTAGTAAAAATATTTAAAAGCTTGAAAAATATAACTGTTATCCCAATTTTCAACAATTCGAGAGAGTTTAATCCCAAACTTCTCCATGAAAATTTTTTCTTGAAGCATTGTAAAATCTAAATTCATATTTCGCCAACTCAGTACAAGTTAACTGCTTGAAGCTTGGATCATATACATGGAGTATACATAAACGTAATTTGCCTTCATAAAATTAGAATTCATGAAATATTTTGTAAAAAGACAAATACTTAAAATGATAATTACCATTTCAAAAAATTGCAATGCTTTTTATGACCCTTTGTCAACAAAATGACAAGACAGATTTTCAATTAATTATTTGCTACTTAAAGCGTTGTTTAAAGCTCTCCCGGCAGCCTTGGCGCACTTTAGAAGCGGTCACTTGGGTAATATGACCTTTGTGCAGGGGATAAAGTCTTTCTTAACCTGTCCCTGCTTTTTCTGCTCATCTTCTGGACTGCTGGGGCATTTTTCTTGGACAGATATTGGGAGATCAAGATCTGTTTGGTGACATTCTTATGCGGAAAGGTCAAATGGACTTGGTGCAGGCTTTCCTGCTCCAAGGGGATTTGAAACAATGACAACAATTTCCATTTTTATAAAATACTCATATTTATCAGGTTACATCAAAATGTAGAATCATATTTTTATTTAAAATTTTTAAGGTATCCGACTACTTGTAACAACTTATTTTTTTTTAAAAAAAGTGGAGATATGGCGATTTTTTGAGGTTTTTATACTTGTTTAGTACATTTTAAGAAAAAAAAATATGCTAAAATTAAGAAGATAAAAATAAATTATTACTAAAATTGGTAAAAATTCACAAAAAGTAACTTAAACGGGGCCCATTCTGTATCAAAAGTTTATGAACCAATTTTCAATTCTTTAATTCTGATGTGTTGCTATGTTATTCATTTTTGAAGTAACCTTCAGGATAAGAGATATTTTAATTTTTACAAAAACTTGAGCAGATTAGCTTAGTTATTATATGAAATTGCTTAAAGTAACAGTGATTATATTAACATAAGAGACTAAATTTTGTAATAAAACAGTTTCAAAGAACACATTTCGAGTAAAACGCGTTTTAAAGTATGATATCCTGCTTAAAGTAATGGCACCTGCTTTTACTCAAACACTTGTAGTTTTGTTCTAGTGAACGAAACATAATACACTTGGTATTTTTATAAAGCTAATAAGATGGTCTATAAAATAAAATCTTAAAAAATTTGTCAATTTTAGGGTACACGGATACCTTAAGATGCAAAAATTCAAAATATTGGCAGGGCTTATAATTTATATTTTTCTAAATGCTGTCAAAAATATACGTTTAAAAGTAGGAAAAGTAGAGAATAAAGACGGCTTAATCTTCAAAAAATCCTGGCATTTTGCAATAATTTATGTTTGGCAATATATGTCGTAATTTTTATTTCTTTCTTTGACGACCTGATTTCAAAATATTCTCGAATCCCCTAGTACGGCAGTTACCAAAATAAAAAAGAACCAATTGAGTACATTTTAAAATTTACTTACTATGCCAAGTATAACGTTGCTTATATGGGTGAAACTCGATACGATATTGAAAAAAAAATTCAGAATTATTCCTATTGAAAAATGAAATCATTTAACCTTTTAAGCGGTCCGTTTCTTTTCCCAAAATGTTACAAAAAGGCACATTTTTTATTGAATAGAACTAAGAATAATATTTAAACTGCGAAAATGGAAGATAATTTTTTTTATTTTCAAGTTTTCACACTATTTTCATTTTATAATTGCGGAACATAAAAAAACATAAATGTTTGTTTTTTATAAGTACGATCTGCATGTTATGAAGAAAGTTTCATACACTTTAAAAGAATGTCTCTCATACTTGCGAAAAAAAATTTTCAAGTTCATATATCTATTTCAAACGATTGAGGATTTTGTACGTGTGTGCATCTCTATATGCACTCACAAGGTTGAAACATGGTGTAATACTAACATTGCAATGGGGACAGAGATAATATGGGCTTTTGTGGTCGATCTTTCCCTTTTCATTTCTTCACAAACAACAAATTGCACACTGTCTTGCCAATTTATGTTACTTATCGAATATTTTCCAGAACCTAAATTCCCTACCTTCACCACAAAGAAAACCCCTGATGGGAAGTGTTTGCACCGAGGACAAACAGCTTCCCTTGTTAAATGCTAGAACTAATAATATAACTATAAGCATTAAAAATACGTGCAAATCGAAAATAGAAAGTATCAGTGTCCGTACAAAGTACGGGCAAACCAATTAAGGGGTTATTGGTCTACAGCAAAAAAGTAAATATCATATACAGAATAAAGAAGTTATTCAATTCAATATTCCTTAGCAATATTTTACCAAATATTACATAATCTTATCAAATAAAAAAAACCAGAAAACCCATACACATTCGCATATCAATTCCCAGAACCAATCCTTTCCCAATATATATATAACACTTAAGATAAACGTCTCAAAGAAATATCTAAGCCATTTATTTCATATGTAGTTTATATAATACGCTTAAAATAAATATCTGAAACAAAATGATAGCCAACGTGACATTTCACATAAATTGCTATGAATTTTATTACTACCGATTCTGGAAAATCTGAAGCAGGTACAATAAAAACATGCTAATTTTCACCTAAGATCCAACTGTTTATATTAAACCAGATCACAAACAGATATTCAGTAACAGAAGGAACCTTAACAATTTACCGAAACTCTGGCAGCAGATGGTGCACTTGATGTAACGGTAGCAGATATGTATTCAAGTCACCAGCAAATCTCCATCAAAACGTGTATGGACTTACATATCAATCAAACAAAATCTGACGAAATTCGAGCACGTGCGATGAAAATCGAATTGGGTCGAAAAGACTATCGGAAAAGAATTTGATTCCATTCTGGGAAATATTATTTTGCCCTTTTTTACGTTTAAACTGTAAATATCGGGTATATGTCAATGTTTCCCCTCCTACATTTGGGAATAACAATAGCATTTATTAGATTTTGAGCTGAAGCATTTCATGTAGCATGTTCGTTTTAAAATATTTGTATTGTACCCTTTCATTCAAAAAAAATATTATTTCGTTGAACATTGTTCTAAAAATAAATATAATACATTTATAATGCTACATTTAACACGTTGGATTTTATTTTGTCTATAAAATTGTTGGTACTTTCTCTATATTTAATAATGGTTCAAAATTTTTACGTGAGCTGCATTGAAGAACATTATAGAAACTTCAAAATACTATCTATAAAGCTCAAATAAAATGAGACAGTAACTTAATAAATGAACTGTGCATGTTTTTTCCCCGTAAATTATATATTTCAACTAACAATAAGATTCCAAATGTTTTTGTTTTTTTTAAAAAGATTATTTAAGGAAAAAGTTTAAACTGTCATTCTGAAAATAAAGTGCTTACAAACATCCTAAGTAATATATCATAAATAATGTTCTTCTAAACTCTTAACAGTTTAATAACTATTAAACCCATAATGAATAGCTATAACATATACAGGGTTAAACTAGGATTTCTAAAACATGAAATATAGAAAAGTGAATTTGTATTCCATTTTAATAAATTAGTGTAGAGAAATTTAAACAAAAAAGCTCTCGTTATTATTTTAATTGATTGTAAATCCTAAAGCAGAGTTAATTGTACTAAAGTCTTCGTTTAGCCAATGTATAGAAATTCTAGCTATACATCTGAAAATTATTAGTATTATAGAAGTATTTTTTGTAAGAAGAGAATGTTTTTGAAATAAATCATTCATCATTTTTATTGTATTTTTATATGTTCCGGCCAAAGCCCGAAGTCGGCCAGTTCCCGAATTGGCCGGCCAAATCGCGAAACAATCAATATCGCCTCACAATGATCGGCCAAAGTCCGATCTTTCCTTAATTTCAGGGTTTGGCCAGCCAGTTCGCGAAATGACATGGGGCGATCGGCCAAAGTCAGAAGAAAAAGGTCATGAACACATTTTGGGTTTTTGTATACCGTAATGTTAATGATAATTACATTATAGCTGCCCCAGAGGAGTTTTCCGACGAATTCGCTCCTCTTAGGCGCCTAGGATCGTCCTTCGGAACAAAGACCAAGGAGGTACAGTGGCCCTAGGTGGGTCTGAAGGAAGAAATTTTAGTGAGTAAGGATCTCACAGTACCAGAAGCCCCCAGGTATCTTATGAAAATTTCCTCTCCCTTGGAGGAAACAAATAAACAAAAAGATAATCACATTATCTACGGAATTAGTTTATTACAGAAAATTATCAGTATCATCACTTTTTACAGCAAGATGAACTTATATGACATTTCGAATTGCACAGCAGATTGTTATTTTTACATCTGCAGCGATTTGTTGAGCACTTGGTAGTGCAACTGCATCGAGTGTAGCCTTGGCCGCTGGTCAGTGATTGTGAAGAGGCAACGACTCGTAATGATTTTTCCTCTGTGCCCACAGATGCCAGTGTAAGTAGTTTCTCTTGCAAAATTGAAAATTTCCTTCTAGAGTATAGTTGTTTGAGAACACCATGTTTTTTTTCTCTCTCTCTCTCTCTCCCTCTGTTCCTAGCTTGTAGAAAGCGCCCCAACCGAAGAGTCTTGCTTCAACACATCGAGCATTGGCCCGGGAGTTCCAGGCACTTCGGGAAGTGGCCGGCCAAAGTCGCATATACGCTTTTCATTTCCAGTACAACGGACATTGGCCAGACGGACATTGGCCAATGGGTGATTTGTCCGGCCAATTCGGACAAGGATATAGCCGAACTTCGGGCTTTGGCCGTAACATATATAAATAATTTTTTCTAGAATTGATATTCTTAAATCAATTTTATATGTGTATTCTAATTCAACTGACACTAAATGAAAAAAAATTATTACTCATACGTGTTTTTCATTTCTACGTTTACGTTTTTCTTACATACCACGCATAGTAATATTATTAAGCGATTACATTATTATTCATTCAGACACCTACAATTTAAGGTACCTTATTACTTGCGTTAACTTTTTTTTAAAAAGAAGGTATTTGGATTTTTTAGATTTGTTGTACATTTTAAGAAAAATATGCTGAAGAAAAAAGAAATTATTTTTACTAAAACGGGAAAAAATTGGTAAAAAGTTACAAAAAATAACATACACGGGGCCCATTCTGTACCAAAAGTTTATGAACAAATTTTCAATTTTTTAATTCTGATGTATCGCTAGGTAATTCATTTTTGAAATGACCCACAGGATAATAGATACTTTAATTTTTATAAACACTAGAGCACTTTATCTTATTTATTATATGAAACTGCTTAAAGAAACAGCGATTATATTCACATAAGGGACTGTAAATTTTGTAATAAAACAATGATTGATAAACATGAAGATTAAAAAACTTCTATTATACAGAACATACAGAAAAGTTTTTTAGTTAGTTCCAAAACTTTTTAACTTCAAAGTTAATTTAACTAATTTTAAAATTAATTGAATTAATTTCAAAATTTTTTGATAAATTTCAAAGTCGTTAATTAATTTCAAATCACTCGTTGGCTCTTTTGAGAATTAAAAAAAAAACACATTTTGAGTAAAACGCGTTTTAAAGTATGACATATATCTTGCTTAAATTAATGGCATCTGTTTTTATTAAAACACTTGCAATTTTTTTTTTAGGGAATGGAAAATAATCCACTTGGGTATTTTTATAAAGCTAATAAGATGGTCTATAAATAAAATTGTAAAAAAATTGTTAATTGTTGGCAAAATTCACAATTTTAGGATAGACGGATACCTTAATTTTAATTACACTTTCTGACTTATCTTTAATATAGATTTTCATTTCAGAAACAAAACTATATATCTGAAAAAAGATACACTGGCATTAGAAAAAGACTACTAGTACCAAAACAAATATTTTCCCTAGCCACAGAAATTTTATAAAACAAACAGATATAACTAAAAACATTCATTATACGCACCAATTCATTTTTAAAGCATGTTGATTATATACGTGAATACATTGTAACAATTAAATAATTATCCTGTCAGCAAAACTTAAAAAACAAATTAGTTCACAAGAGTAACGAAACAAATTGCAACAAACGATAACACACAAGTGCAGTTTTCACAATGACAATACACTTGCACAAGGGCGCTCTTTATACATCTGAAGTTATCTAAGTGTTAATCAATTTTTCCTGCCACATATTTACAACAAATGAAGCAAAAGCCTCCGGTTTTGTATTCATCAATGGCTCAATGTCCAGATCATTAATGGAGTATACTTTGTCTTTCATTCAACCCTTCAGGAAAGAATCCAGTGGGGTAATGTTGTGGTGATGGTTGCACCCAATTTATCTTTCCGGAAATGTGACATTCAGGAAGAAATTCACCATTAAGGCTTTATGCGAGGGTGTACAGGAAAGTAATAAAAGCTTAAGGGATCTCGTAGAATTGTGATGATATAAAAGTTCCTAAAATGAATTGGATATCTCTGATTGTTAAATTTAAAATAAAATAAAATATTAAGATTACTTCATTTTTTTATACAGTTAGAATACAAATAGGATTTATGCTCATTAAGATAAACTTAATTATATTTTGGATTAAAGTATCTAAAGACCATATCAAATATGTTAGTTATTATCAACACATTTTAGTCAATTACACTGAAGGTTTTCAATATTTAATTCATTGAATGATAAGATAAATGTAAATGGAATTAAGAACACCCATCAAAAAATTTTGTTAATTAGTTGTTACTGTACAGTTTAATATTTTATATACTGATCACACGCAGCTTCACTCTTATATTTTCTTCTTTCTTTTGCCTGATGTAAAGTCTATCGCTGCTATAAGAGTAGGCTTTGTGAAATGGAAAAAAAATCATGCTGCTTTTAACGTTTCTGTATTCACTCATTATGGCGATAAAATTGAACATATGTGAATAAAACTGATTAATAGTATAAATTTTTTCCACATTTTTTTTGCTTTGTTTCAGAAGCAATATTTTAAGAAATGTTCTTTCCATATATTATAACTGCGTTAACTTACTTGTGGTACATGCGAGTGTAATGTAGTCCGATTTAACTATATTGTTTACACCACTTAAACCGTTATAGGCCCATAAGGTTACCAAGCCAAATTATTACTATATAACTATTTTAATTTGTTCTGAGATCAAAGAAATAAAAAATCATAAGAAAAATACATAATAATTGGTAGTTATTTTAGGACAATATCTTGATACAATTTGAATCGCATGTAGTTTTATCGTCTATCTTTTTCGACGCTGGACGTCTCTGGAATATAGAACGCAAAGTGTTCCTCCATCCCATATCTGCAGATTTCAATGTAGCCTGATGTGTTAGGGCCTTTATGAGAAGACTCTCCTGACTAGTTCAGGCGGCGTGACAAGGAGGCGTGGTCAAGTTGACTGCTTATGAGACGTCCGAAGTTGGCTATCTTTTTCAACTTGTTTAAATGTACTTCGTTATTGCACAAAATTATTCTTGTCGAACAACATAAGGCATGCGAGTAAAGAGAGTGCTATATTATTACAGATACAATAAACTGAAGTAAGTATTACGAAATATGGCCCGAAAATGTTTTACCATTGGTGCCAAGTGTTTTGACATTTTTTAATGCATTTAGGAATTGAATTTGAGAAAATCACCAATTTTAAAATGATACAAATGTTCTCTTAGTCGAGAAAAAGTTAAACTAAACGCTAAAACTGCTTGCTCAAAACAATATTATTCTTTTTGCTTTTGATACATTAATTTCTTAGTACTTATACTTTGTTTTAATGTTATAATATTCCTTGAATAGAATTGTTGTTTTATAGCGGCAATTAGTTTTTAACTTAAGATCGTTCCTTCAAAATAACAACCCAAAAGTACAAAAAATAATTTCAGAGAGCCTCATGTTTATTATTTGCACAACATTGTTTAAAAGTAAAAGTTCAATGTAAACTTTTCTCAAGGAAAAATCCGTTAGAAAGCTGACGCAATTGAATAACAGATATTAAATGCACATCTGTCCTAAAGCTAATATATGCATTTTGAATAAACTATCACCAAGGCCCTGTATTCTCCAGCACGATAATAAAATGACAGCTCTTTCGAAACACGCGATGGCAACGATAGAATTCGACTGCTATGCAAATCATAACTCATTAATACATTCATTCGTGTCATTTTAGGGTTTGGTTTCGTTGCGGTTTTATCGCCCGTGAGTTGAGCATCAATTCATTCTTGCGAAAGGCGAAATGATTATTCAAGATATTTGTATTGAACAGGATATATTGTTTCAGGAAGTTGAGAACAATGAAATGATGCAAGAAATAGGAACGAATGTTGAAAATGTTCTCAGAAGTGGTGTGTGGTGTATGCTGGTGCAAGACCTTCATGGAAAGATATTTGGTTTCGCTTCCATACGAAGCATAATAATAAGAATTGAGTAACAATTAAGCATAATTTATTATGTTAATTAGAGAAAACGTTTGATTAAAATTCCTTTTTTGAACCTATTTACATTTTAATAAATCATACTCTAAGTTTTGAAATGATTTTCATTTTTTAAGTAACATATGGTTTTCCAAAAAAAATCATAGCATTTTTTTTTTATTTTGAGAGGTTAATTTTCTTTAAAAAAAAAAAGCTCATTTTATACGGTATATTTTTTTTATTCTAAATTTCTAATTATGCTCTACGTTTTATATACAGTGTTATTCATAATTCCACCTGGAGGTTTGCAGCACTTCAATAAAATAAACTCTAAGACGAATACAACAAAAGAGAAGAAAAAAATTAAAAGAATATAAAAAGAATTAATATAAGGTTTTTTTTACATACTTTTCATGCATTCTATGTGTAAAACTTTGGTTACACGGCATTCATCAATGCATTCAATCATTTCTCCTATATTTTTTTAGTTTTCGTGCCCCCCTTTACAACGTGATGTAGTATGAAAAAATAACACGTTGTCAATATTATAATTACTCAATGTTAGCCCTATTGAGTAGAATGTTGCAGAAACTAAGCTACGAATATTTCATTGATGTAGGCCGCGTAATCACAGAAAGAATATCTGTAAGGTTTGTAAATAAAACTTGAATTGTTTCTTATATTTGTGACGAATTTATACGCATCCTTCATTTAATCCTCTTGGGAAATCTTCGGGCTCTCAATTTAAATTAATCACAGCTAATCCTTTTGAAGAAAAAACCGTGATATGCATATTGGGTCGGTTAGATATAGTCTACGTTTTTTAGCTAGTAAAATTGAAAAACGGAGTTATTTGGAGATTGAGATACAGAGAATCTGACTACGAGGAGAGATTGATATCGAACAGGTATTAGTATATTTAGTAGCGCGTTTCAGAGATTAGTCGAAAATATTAAAGTGATGATTGGTCAACGTAGTTAAATTATAATTCAGATATTTAGAGTAGTAGATTGATCCCGAAAAAGGAGGATTAGATGAAGGAAGCGTATAGATCCATATTTTTCAAATGTTCTTTTTTCCTGCTGTATTAGTCTTAGTTTTTTACTATAGCGTTTCGAAACCTTAAGAGAGTTATGAATAACTCTGTACATTCTGTTGAAAAGGTTAGTTGAGAGTTTGTCCTTTAAATTGAAAATTATGTGCTTCTTAACCTTTCTTTGCATGGTGATAGAAATTTACATCATAACACTTGGTGAACAAAAAATTGTACTAAAAATAGGTGTAGTGTAAACTGTCTGTTATTGACACCTTTTTTTTACGACTATTGCGTAATAAGAAACGTATCTGTGAAAAAAAATATGTTACAATCATTACAGCGGGTTTGAGCTAGTCATTCCGCTGTCTGTTGTGGTTGGAAAAAACGTGCGATTACTTGAATGTTTTTCAAATAATCTGAGATTGCTAATAAAAGAGATACTGAGAAGATGAAAATTTTGTTTTACGCGTTTCTGTAACTTTTTGTGTAATTTATATGTAGAATGCCCTAAATAATCTACTAAAAATTCTGTGACAGAAATTTACATCATGCGCAGTTGACTCACTCAAATATATTTTTTTACTATATTTATACAGTTTATGTAATTTTTGTAGAGAAATTTAGACGGAGATATCTTGGACAAGCTGGAAGGCGGTTGATTATCAGATAATGACCTTGATGACGAAAACTCTGACGACGAGTACCGCGATGAAGATGAAATCAGAATAATAATTTAATTATTGTTAGTAACTATCATAAGGCAATAAAAATGATAAAAAATGTGTTTATTTTATTTTATTTTGTACTGAGCTTAACATACAAATTTGCATGATCATGGACATTTCTATCTCGTCAGCACCGATTTTAATTATTATGTATAATTATTAGGATTTTTAAACATTTTTCCTTTAATCCAGAGCATGAATTATACTATCCTGATTTATTTTACGCACACACAAAGAAAAAATCATGCTAAGAAGGTCTAAAATGTAATACATAAAAAAATCACTTAATAAAGGTAAAAAATGGTGAAATCGATGCATTCATATACTTATAAATTGATTTTATTAATATTTAACGCTTCCTATTTATTAATTACTTTTAATGAGGACATTAAGATCAAGGTGAAAGTAGAGAAATTATGGGGAATGAGATATATATATATATACTAGCTGTTACCCGCCCGCTTCGCTGGGTATTTCATGATGTTTTATAAATTTTTACTGCTTATATATATGTATAAATTATTGATATCTAAATCCTAGCATTAAGAATTCGATTGAATTGAAAAATATACTTATACCTGTAACTGTCACCTGTTGATAAAAAAAAGGGCAGAACTCATCTAATTTGTATTTTCTAAAAATCTCTAAAATTGAAGCATAGAATGATGTTTGCTCTTTCGTAACTCAAAAACCAAGTGGATTCCCGCAAAACCAATTTTCGGTGGATCTCTACTCCGTAAATTGAACATGCAAGCCAAATTTCAAGCCTAAATCTAACAGAAAAAAGCAAAAGTTTTACTATCAATATCCCCGTAATCCCGTTGAGAGCCGTTTCCAAAATAACCGCTCTTAGCGGATTTCAATTCAACAAAAGAAAAATGCAAACCAAATTTCATTATTATAGTCCTCGTAGCTCGAAAAAAGTAATTTTTTTTTTGTCAATACGTCCCAGTAACCCCCTGCAACCCCCCAGAACTTGATTTGCTTAAAATGTATTCTTAGTGGATCCCTATTAAACAAAAGAAACATGCTTAACAAATTTCAAGTATATGGGTCTAACAATTAAAAACAAAAATTTTCTCCTGTAACTCCTCTTGACCCCTCGCAAACATCTTTGGGGGTCAATTTTCATTTTACTCTTTGTTAGAGGAACTCTAATTCATGAAAAGAACATGCCTACCAATTTTCAAGCAGGATTATCAAGTAGTTTAAAAATGGAAATATTGATCGATTACGCCTCTTAATCTCCCGAAATTAAACTTGGTAGTTGATATTCGCGAAACCCATTTTGTAGCGGTTCTCTACTTTACGAAAGGAATCTGCTTATCAAATTTCAAGACTGTACGTCTAACAGTTTAAAAATGGGGGTAATTGTCTATAACGCCACTTGAGCCACCGCAACGCCACTTCTGGGTCTGTTTTCACAAAACCCATTTTGTAGGGGAATTGCACTCTATGAAAGGAATCTGCTTAGCAAAATTTGAAGACTGTGCGTCCAATTAATTAAAAATGCAAAAAAAATTATCAATAACGCCCCTTGAACCCCCGAAACACCACCTAGGGGTCGATTTTCACAAAACACATTTTGCAGTGTATTTCTATCCTATGAGAGGAATCTGCTAACCAAATTTCAAGACTGTGAGTCTAATAGTTTAAAAAAAGAAATAATTATTTATATCTGCCCTTAACCCCCCGCAACACCCCTTGGGGTCAATTTTCTCCAAACCCGTTTTGTAGAGGATATTCATTCCATGAAAGAAACATTCCTACCAATTTTCAAGCAGGTAGGTCAAATAGTTTAAAAACGAAAATATTTATCTCTTACGCCACTTATTCCCCTGCAACGCCACTTGGAGGTCTGTTTTCACAAAACCTTCTTATAGCTGATCTCTACTCTATGAAAGAAATCGCTTTATCAAATATAAAGACTGTGCGTCTAATAGTTTAAAAATGGAAATAATTATCTATAACGCCCCTTAAGTCTCCTCAACGCCACTTGGGGGCAATTTTCACGAAACCCATTTTTAGCATATCTCTACCCTATGAGACAAATCTGCTTACCAAGTTTAAAGACTGTACGTCTAATAACTTAAAAATAGAAATTTATAACGCCCCTTAAGCCCCCCGCCCCTGCAACACCCCTTGGGGGTCAATTTTCCAAAACCCATTTTGTAGCGGATATTTACTCCAGGAAAGAAACTTACCTACCAATTTTCAAGCAGGTAGGTGAAGTAGTTTAAAAACGGATATATTTATCTATTACGCCCCTTAATCCCCCGCAACGCCACTTAGAAGTCTGTTTTCACAAATCCCGTTTTGTAACTGATCATTATTCTACGAAAGGAATCTATATATCAAATTTAAAGACTGTGCGTCTAATAGTTTAAAAATGGAAATAATTATCTATAACGCCCCTTAAGTCCCCTCAACGCCACTTGGGGGCAAGTTTCACGAAACCCATTTTTAGCGTATCTCTACCCTATGAGAGGAATCTGCTTACCAAGTTTAAAGACTGTACATCTAATAACTTAAAAATAGGAATTTATAACGCCCCTTAAGCCCCCCGCCCCTGCAACACCCCTTGGGGTCAATTTTCCAAAACCCATTTTGTAGCGGATATTTACTCCAGGAAAGAAACTTACCTACCAATTTTCAAGCAGGTAGGTGAAGTAGTTTAAAAACGGATATATTTATCTATTACGCCCCTTAATCCCCCGCAACGCCACTTAGAAGTCTGTTTTCACAAAACCCGTTTTGTAACTGATCATGATTCTACGAAAGGAATCTATATATCAAATTTAAAGACAGTGCGTCAAATAGTTTAAAAATGGAAATAATTATCTATAACGCCCCCTAAGCCCCTGCAACGCCACTTGGGGTCGATTTTCAGCAAACTCATTTTGTAGCGGATCTCTACTCTCTGAAAGGAATCCTCTTACCCAATTTCAAGATTGTACGTCTAATAACTTAAAAATAGGAATTTATAACGCCCCTTAAACCCCCCGCCCCGCAACACCCCTTGGGGTCAATTTTCCCAAAACCCATTTTGTAGCGGATATTTACTCCAGGAAAGAAACTTGCCTACCAATTTTCAAGTAGGTAGGTGAAGTAGTTTAAAAACAGATATATTTATCTATTACGCCCCTTAATCCCCCGCAACGCCACTTAGAAGTCTGTTTTCACAAAACCCGTTTTGTAACTGATCATTATTCTACGAAAGGAATCTATATATCAAATTTAAAGACAGTGCGTCAAATAGTTTAAAAATGGAAATAATTATCTATAACGCCCCCTAAGCCCCTGCAACGCCACTTGGGGGTCGATTTTCACCAAACTCATTTTGTAGCGGATCTCTACTCTCTGAAAGGAATCCGCTTACCCAATTTCAAGATTGTACATCAAGTAGTTTAAACATGGAAACAATTATTATTAAAGCCCTTAACCCCCCGTAACGCCCCTTGCGTTTCGAATTTCGGAAAATCCTTTCTTAGCTGATGTCTACTCTATCAAAGGAACATGTCTACCAAATTTCAAGTCTGTAGGTTGAATAGTTCCAGAGATTTCGTGATTAGTCAGTCAGTCAGTCAGTCAGTCAGTCAGTCAGTCAGTCAGTCAGTCAGTCAGTCAGTCAGTCAGTCAATCAGTCAGTCAGTCAGTCAGTCAGTCAGTCAGTGAGTGAGTCGCTTTTCTCCTTTATATATATAGATATAATCTTGCAAATTCAGGAAGTAAATGCAAAACTTGTTAAGAAACACATCTACATAAAAATGTCATTTCAAGATTCTTCGATGTTTTTAGTGACAATATTATTCATCTATTTATAATGTAATTACTGCAATCACAGATTTAGTCGTAGTTTTTTTTTTAAACCTTCCCGTATACGTAACAAAAAACGAGCAAGTAATGAAAACTATTCAAAAGAAGTTTTAAGTAATTTACATTCTTTGCGGTTTAGTGGAAGATAAATTTACACAATGGTAACAAACGAAAGATAGCAGAAATAAAAGTAATTGCAATAAATACCTTTCAAGTAATTGAATTTTTGTCTCTATAATGTTTAATTCTGAGGAACGAATTGTTTAGTATTCTACGTCGTGAAATAAAAAAATTGGGAGATATAAATAGCTGAGAAGAGCAAATTAAGTTTGAAAATCAAAATAGCACAGTATATTGGAATTTTGTGAAACAAAAACTATTCGAAAAAACTGTATGAATACTCAAAAAATCATTATTGCATCGACTAAAACCAATAATCTTTATACAATAGTAATGTATCTAAGCAATTGGATACTGATCCAAAAATTTAAAATTCATAAATTAAGAAAAACATTTTGAGAAACTAAATCCCATTTCTTATATGTATTAATTTAATTACAGAATTTTATAAATAAAAATATTTTATTATTACTATTAATAAAGATAATGATAAAAAAACACACACAAAATGTTAACAAAATACTTTACACATCTTTTTAGCAGCACGACTTCATATAAATCTTCAAAAAGATCATATTAAAATTTTATTTATCAAATGAAGTACATATTTTCCTCTAAGAATTTGGATAAATAAGAAAATCTCTGAAATATCTTTTTAGCAATCATTAAACCGTAGTGAAATTAGTAAAATTTTAAAGTAATAAATTCTAAATGAAAAAATCGCAAAGTTCATTAAATATTGTTCGTAAATATTGAATCACAAACAATTAATTGTACTACTACTGTAGCAGACCGATTGATAATAAATACTACAGCGCTATTAAAACCCGTATTTCATTAAATCAACATAAATTAATTAAGAATAGTTTTTGAAGAAAACATTCGTCTCTCCTTCAGTGCTACTCAAACTTTCAATATTTACGACTCAATATTCAACCATAATTTCCATTGCTCCCCCATACAATAGAAATGTATTGAATTCAAAAAGACCACACTGTGACCCTAAAATTACAATACGACATTAAATCCTTAAGTGCCACTGGCGTATATAAACGTCTCGCTCAGTCAAAGCGTTAACTGCCCCGTTCGTATGTATACATCTTTCCAGAGTACGATCTTTTCTAAGCACTGCTATTCATAAAATTATTCCGAAGGCTTTGGAATGCATTAAAAGGACCTATACAGTGTGTTATAGACGGATTTACTTATTTTAGAGGATTTTATTTTATTCCTTTTCTTTCGCCTCCCCACCTACATCAACACATCACAAACCCGCTCCTACGTAGAAAACAGTGACCTTGGGGAGTGAGTCGCAAAACTTTTAATCGATAGTTAAAAGATTAAATATAACCTCTACAAACTATCAAGCCTTAAAATTTGTGTATAATTTTATATATGACAAGCCCATGGGGTCACTGGTAATTATGAAACTTGTGTTTAACTTAATACTGTTGAATAAATAATAAAAAGATTGTGTAGTACTGATACATTTATAGGTGTATTACATCAGTGTAAATGTGTATTTTAATTTTCATTATCTCAGAATGATTTTTTGTTTACTTTTAGTAATTTAATAATTTTTTTAAAATAATCTTTTGCTTTCGACTTTTCAATATAATCGCTCCCCCTTGTAGAGATATCATGGCCCCCTAGGGCCGCACCCCACAGTTTGAGTGAGTGAATATTAACGTGGCATTGTTTAGAAACACGAGGGCTTTTGCGACGGACCTCGTAATTTTTAACCATGAGTGAGTGAGTGATTTTGGGGTTTATTGGCGCAAGAGCCGATTTCGGCTATACTGCGCCAAACATTTGTTTTAATATCTGTGGTCTAGACGGGAAGAGAGAAAGAAAGGATGAATTGAATAACAAGAAAGAGGGTTGAAAATAGAGAAGGATCACTAGGGTACCCCGGGTTTGTGAAGCCCGTGTTTTCCAAAGACATTAAACCCCGTGGGAAAAGGAAAAGATCACTAGGGCACCTCGGAATTGTGACACCCGTACTCACCTAAAGAAGGTCAGCCCCTGAGGGGATTTTTAACCATGATCACCCACAGTTTGAGAAGCTCTGATCTAATTTCGTTTAGTTTTTGTGAAAATATTGAAAGTATGACATTTATCTCTGTTAATATAATGTTTTCTTAAGTTAGTGAGGGAGCGAACGACGTGAGCGTGAGAGTTACATTAATGACGAATAAAAAAAGTGCGGGAGGGCTATTGGTGCCTTATCTCGTAATTTTTGAACAATCTTCAAGCGACGAGCACAAAACCTTGTGAGCTGACACACTCTTCGAACGTCCTCAACACATCAACGGCATTAGAGTTTCGATGTATTTAACGTGCATAGGCACCTCTACACGACGGACTTTCAGCGGCACTGGGCTCGAACTCATGACACCCCATCCACGAATCCGTGACCTTGACCGTTAGGCTAGTACACCCGCTACGTGTGTTTTAATTTAATCATCAAACATATGTAAATGGGACAGCCTGTGAAATATCTTAACCGGCTGTAAAAAGAATTTTTTGCATGCAATATAATTATTATTTTTTTACCATAATCATCTTTGGACTCAATTTAAAAAAAAAAATTTCACCTTCGATCCTCACAAAAAAAATTCTATTTTTTACAGCACTTGTTCTCAATTTTTTTTATGTGAACAGGGGAAAAAAAGATAATTACACCCAGAATATATTTTTCAATCATTTCACCTAACCCATCTAGAAAAACAAAAACAAAATCATGTATCATTTTTTTTTGCAAAAACTAATTGAATAACATTATGTTTTATCTATCAGTACATTGTTTCTATAATTGATTTAGATACAATGGGATAATTTACGCAAACTATTAATCTGTTTTTGGTGACTTATAAGCGAATCTCTCGAAGAGCAATTAAGACAGAGTTAATGGAAGAATATTGTTTTTAATCCATTGTTTTGCCACTATCAAATAAAATATTCGATGTTACTAATCATAAATAAAAAGAAAAACCTTTTAATATTTCTTTAATTAATAAAGAAAAAATTCCAATACCTTTATTTACTAAATACATGAACTAAATAACATTGCGGTGAAAAATTTTACATAGAAAAGACATAATTCTCAAATGAAATAAGAATGCAAAATTAAAGTCCAAGAATTTAAACTCTAGCAAATATTAATGTTACATAATATTAGTATTTATCATTGAATTTCTTAATCATATTCTAAATCATTTTTCAATTTATACGAATTTGTTTATTTTCAACAATGTATATTACATTAATATAAATATTAACATTCACGAAATAAAAAAAAGCCTTTTACTTACAGACAAAGTTTAAAAGTTTATAATACCAATGATAATAAGTCTTTAGAACATTATTATAAGCCAGTATACCTTTAAAAATAATTATAGTTATGCATATGTATTACTGTTAGAGTACAAATACAATACCTTAAATTATTATTACAGGATATTTTAGCATTCATAAAATATGTAACGATAAATTAAAACATTACTGAACTTCAAATGCTAAGAACTTAGTTCATTACACAGGGGAACCATTTATCTTTTGTTCCCATAAATCAAGAAAATTCCAGGTTTCGTACCAGAATATTTCTACGACTTACCTTATTTAGATGTAATTATATTAACCTATCCAGACACATTCTTTGTCTGTACTTCTTTAAAACATAGGAGTTCTTTTTTAAAACCTTTAACCAAGTACTTTTTTACAAGCAAAGCAAAGTTTATCCATTTTCATTTTCATAAAAGGCG